>NW_025565679.1:5000-56184 GCF_020424385.1 Procambarus clarkii | reverse complement strand
ATGGCACAAAAGACTGAAACATAGTGAATGGCGCAGAATGACAATAAATAAAACTGTGAATCGTACACATTGAATGTCATTCAATAAATAACAAACAATAAATGACAAACAATGAATGACACACAATACATGAAGCACCGTAAAACAATAGTGATAATGAATGAAATACAATCACAATTAATGAAGCACAATGAAATACAACGAATTGTACAAAATGAATGAGACAATGAATGAAATACAATCACAATTGGCTCCCGGTGCAATATCCCTCCAAAAAAAATTTAAATACAACGAATGATAAGCAATGAATGACAATGAATGACAATTAATGAACCAATGAATGACAATGAATGACAATTATTGAACCAATGAATGACAATGAATGAAACAAAGAATGACAATAAATGAAACAATGAATGAAACAATGAATGGAACAATGAATGAAACAATGAATGACAATTAATGAAACAATGAATGAAACAATGTAAAACAGATAATTAAGCACAATGAATGACAGCTGGCCAAACTAACCCAGCATTAGTGAGGACCTCTCACTCTCACAAACCCAGCCTGTCCCACGCCACACACACACACACACACACACACACACACACACACACACACACACACACACACCACACACACACACACACAACTCTTGACTCACTCTCTAAACCAGCTTACTTTCTAGGGGCACACACACTCATTTTATTATATATTGAGTGCAATATATAATATATTAGAAGCCGTCTTTTTATTTTTTTAAGCGTTTTATTACATATGACCAAAAGGATTAGATCAAAGATTCTAGCACTCAAGTTTTTCTTCACTTGGTAAGGAAGTTGAAAAATTAACTCTCCAAAGTTAAAACATAAGAATGAGGATAACTGCAGAAGGCCAATGAGCTCATACGAGGCAGCTCCTATTTATAAAATGAGCAATATAAAGTTCATTTAAGAATGTTACTATGCTGCAACGCATCCTCCGTGACGCTAGTGGATAAAAACTGAAGCAACAGTAGGTATAATTGAATAGGTTCATGTAAAGCGCGGTGCTTCTCAGTCGGCGTGGACAGTATGCGAGCCGTGAGTTGGATAGTCTATCTTATCCACTGGACAGGGCCCCTGAAGGGTACTGAATGGTACACGTGGATAGAAGTTACTCAACCTCACCACGCCAGAAAGCAGAAAGGAGAGAAGCATCAGAATAATGATAAATAATTATCTTAGATACATTTAGTCTTGAGATGAGACGCTCAACGTGAAGCATCACTAGCACGAGAGGACATTGACGAAACCAGTGACGCCCATGAGCCATGGAGGTGCATGGACCATTACTTTAGTGCTGTAAGCGAGGAGGAGTGGTGCAGCAGCAGAGGGGAAAACCTGAGGCTATAACACTTCGCACAGTGTACAGAGCTCGCATCATGAAGACAGAGGATCGAGTCACTTATTTGGGGTTATCAGACACAAGATAGACTCTGCCCAAAAGCTGGTGACCCTCTGTGGGGGCGAGGACACACCAAGCGGAAAGCGATAGCATAACCACACAACCGAAACAAGTTTTGATGCCAGAAATTGATCGAACAAAAAAAGGGCTACAGTTCTCAATTGCGGAATACCTCGTGTAAAAATAAAACCCACAAACCTCTTCACAGTGTGACTGATATTTGGAACACCATATAGAAGATTTAGCGCCACGGGCGTTGCTGTACCCAATCACATCCTCCAGATAGTAATAAACCCACGATTTTTTTTCTACAACATAAGCAAGCTTACGCAGACCCGAGCAACAGGAAGCCAAAGGTACGAGAAAGGAAAGTTCGAACAAATCACTATACAACAAACCGGCAGAAGAACCACAGAGTGAAAGTGAAGTGGGAATGGTTCACGTGTATGCGTGTGTGTGTGTGTGAGGCGAGCAGCAGCACGCGTGATTAGTATGTTAGGCGAGTAGTGGTGTGTATGGTTGGTGTGTGTGTGTGTGAGAGAGAGAGAGAGAGAGAGAGAGAGAGAGAGAGAGAGAGAGAGAGAGAGAGAGAGAGAGAGAGAGAGAGAGAGAGAGAGAGAGAGAGAGAGAGAGAGAGAGAGAGAGAGAGAATGTGACAGTAAGAGTGCAGGAGAGAAAGAGAGAGAGAGAGAGAGAGAGAGAGTTAATGAGAGAGAGAAGGGGGGTGGGGGCCACCCTGAGCATGCTACCGGACCATTGAGGTCACCGCACCATCACTAATGCTTCACTCAACCCGCTTGACTGAGCACCACACAACAGCAGAACTATCATGAGAGTAACTTTTCTCATAGGTACATCACGTTACTGTGATTTTCTTGTGTGCTAATGGTCAAGATTTCTAACTCGCCACGTGTGGAATGTGTGTGACCACAGTAACTCTTATTCCAAGATTGCCAAAGCAAGACTGTATTATGATGCATTTTAGCAAATTAAAAAGGAACATTTTTTAAGTTCCCCTCAACTCGGTCAAGAAAAAATAATCAAAGTAGCACTGGCATTGCCTAGCCGGCTACCGTTATGACACCGCAATACTCCACCGAGGCCGTCGGGGTTATCTTGAGATGATTTCGGGGCTTAACGTCCCCCCGGGGCCCGGTCCTCAACCAGGCCTCCTTTTTGTTACACATCCCCAGGAAGCAGCCCGTAGCAGCTGTCTAACTCTCAGGTACCTATTTACTGCTAGATGAACAGGGGGCATCAGGGATGAAAGAAACTCTGCCTATTTTTTTCCGCCTCCGCCGGGGATCCAACTCGGAACCTTAGGACTACGAATCCCGAGCGCTGTCCACTCAACCGTCAGGCCCCACGTGGTGTTGGCTAGGTTCGTTTCGTGATCTCTTACAACATCGTAGACATCTTTATCTCGGTAGCCGAGGACCTGAACGCTGTACTCGGACGCAACTAAGCGGATCCAAATTTGGAAGTAGAGAATAGATTCTTTATACTGTCACAAACGTTGTATAAATCTAGATTAACACAGTCGTCGTCCTGCGGCGAACCATCAACACGTCGAGAACAAGCCGTACGTAGTTTGGATTGAGTCATTTCCATGTACACAATGGGTACCAATCGTGGTATCTGTCAACCTGGTAATACAATCAGGAGAGCTGTCGGGCGCTGTGCCAACTGTTCCTCAAGTCGGGCGACCTCTTATACATAATTTTGGTTGGCGGGTAAAGTGAGGGACATATTTGGGTGTTGTTAATCATGCGAGGTATGCGACCTGCGATCTATGGAGCTGCTGAGCGTAAACGGGTGTTGTTGGGTTGTGAGGTATTTGCTGAAGCGCTGATTGTGATTTATAGATTGTGATGCATTGCATACGAATGCAAGAGATAACTATCTCTATCTCTATTTCTGTTTCACCTGTCCATTGTAGACTATCCCTAACTCTAAGTCAACTTAGTAGAAGAGTGGACAAACATGGAATGATAACAACATAACACAGGTGGAGGTGACGGACAAGATGAACCAATTAAGGACAATAAGCAGCCTACAAGGTGAGCTGAAAATGGCAATGGAGACAAAAAAAAAAACTCAAAGAGAACCGTGCTTAGACTCTCTGCCAACAACAATCCCTCCAGAACTGGGTAGGTGGGGTGAGGGAGAGTGAGGAAGGAGCAATTTGAGGCTTTATCACGCTAAGATGAAAAAACTCGCCTGAAAGAACCACATAATTAATGGTTAATAATTTTAATTTAGACTTGTTTTGTGTTATAGGCAAAGCGTTAATTAAGACATTAATATCATGTATATCATTTGTCTGACCTAAAAAGCTATCTGGACCCACCCAAATTAGCTTTCATCAGTTTTGTTTCTCCAGGCGGTGTGGTTGGCGGCGGCCAGGCCGGAGTCGTCACTTGTATGGGCAGTCTTGTCACCCTTTGGCCATGGGGTGCATAATAAATGACCAAACTAAACTTCTGTTGCTTGATTTTTTCTAATGATATACGTAGCTCGATATTTTATTTTCAGTATTATTGCTATTTGTGTGTGTATGTGTGTGTGTGTGTGTGTGTGTGTGTGTGTGTGTGTGTGTGTGTGTGTGTGTGTGTGTGTGTGTGTGTGTGTGTGTGTGTGTGTGTGCCTGTGTGTGTGTGTGTGTACGCGCGCGCGTGTGTGTGTGTTTCAACGTTGCCAAGCAAGACTTTCTTGCCAACTGTGAGGGAGCGGCGGCAATGAGGTCATCCTAAGCCTTAAGCCAACACAGGTCCATATATTTTCAGCCTTCGCCAATTGCGCCTCCTGTAACCCACCGGCGAGACATTACCTTTGCCGCAGCTTAACACGGGTGGTGATGCTCCTACACGGGCTCATATACTCATGAAGCATCATTCGGAGTCGTGCAAACACGACTTCCTTAAAGAGGTTTATTAGCACATCTCTTTTGTACACGGATTGTTGATAAGCTGCTCCCCCTTCGGTGTAGAACACTGTACCTCACTTCTTTTGACCCACTGTTACTTACCTAGTGTACCTTGGTACTATTTGTACTGACCACCACTTACACAACTTGTTCTCTAACGCTGGTATCACCATATATTTTTGTTTG
Source organism: Procambarus clarkii (assembly GCF_020424385.1). Taxonomy (NCBI): domain Eukaryota; kingdom Metazoa; phylum Arthropoda; class Malacostraca; order Decapoda; family Cambaridae; genus Procambarus; species Procambarus clarkii. The sequence continues at coordinate 51,623 of NW_025565679.1, read as the reverse complement.
GCTAGGGAAACACTTGGTAAATACATCGTGACGCTGTGGATGTATTTACTGGTATTATCCAGTGTCTGTTAGTTGGGGAACCGGAAGTTAATTAGGCAGGTGTTCTGGTGTCAATGCTCATTAATACCTGGCTCAAGTATTTACCCATTAATATTTGGCCCAAGCATTTACCCATTAATACCTGGGCCCAAGTATTTACCCATTAATACCTGAACCCAAGTATTTACCCAGTTCTTTAAGGGGAGGGTGGATAGAGCGGGGAATCTTACCTGCTCCTAGACACTCGAGCATAAGATTGTCGCCTCAGTGATACTCGGACAATTGTCTAAGATTCGGCAGGGGTAATTTGCCAATTAAGTCTGGCACTGACACAAAGGGGGCTGGCAATACAATGATGGACTAGTAAACATAGTCGACAAGTCAGGATTGAAATTAATGCTTAAAAGATCTTTATAATGCATTAACATGGATTTATTAATACAGAACAAGGCATCCTATGCTACAAATCCTAGCTAAGGCAAATGAATGCAATATGCTAATGGTATGTCTGAATAGGGAATGAGTGCTTAACATTCCAGTTGAATATCCATGACCAGTGATTGGAAGAAATATTCTGAACCCCCCTCTGCCCACTTTCCCTCTCCCTCATTCCCCTGATTTCCAGAATCGCACCAACTCTCATTTCCTCTCTCTGTACATAATTCTTCTTCCATGGCAAGACACGACCCCTCGCCTCCCTCCAACCTGTGACCTCTGGTCAATGTTTCCAGGCACTAAACCTGCAAACCAGTTACAGAACATGGCCTATAGATACCCCTATGAGGTGGGCGTTGCTCCTTGCCTTCATACCCTAAATCTATTACCAAGCTTCTCTCCAGATACTGCGATTCTATTGCCAAGCTTCTCTCCTGATACTGCGATTCTATTGCCAAGCTTCTCTCCTGATACTGCGATTCTATTACCAAGCTTCTCTCCTGATACTGCGATTCTATTGCCAAGCTTCTCTCCTGATACTGCGATTCCTCACTTACTTCTCTGACCTGATCAGTGACTCCGTCTTGTTTCAACAGGCCAATGGGCCACATGCATTACCTTAATACACTAATACATGACGAAAATAATGGAGTCTAAGGCCTTGCCCAAGCGGCCACTGCCCACAGGATGAACACAAAGTATATTCGAGTCATCTACAGAACACATCGGATTTTAGTCATTTGATTATGCATCCCAAACCCATGCATTGATAATGCACAAGAGTCGTTACAGATTAAGTTGCTTACTGGCTGTTGTATCATGGAAAGGAAATATGGAAAAGGGAATATGCAGTGACATACGGAACTATGGGAAGGAATATGAAAATTTATAATGAAATATAAAAAAATATATAATTACACAATATATATATACTTGACACGCATACAATTGCTTAGTATCTTAAATTAGAATAACTTTACTTGCCCAGGTCACTGAAAAGCAGGTATGCAGACAATGAACTATCTGTGGTAGCTATTGGTGGTTGAAACGACGCATTCCGGGGTGGTTCAGTTGTGTTAATGGATGGAATTAGCGTCCGTCTGTCCTCTAAGTTAAGGCTTGCTAGAGGTGAAGCCTTTAGAGAAAGCCACAAGCTATTCGCAAGATAGACTTACATAGGTACACAATGTTCTTAGGGCCTGCTAGGGCACAACCAGCATACATTACAATCATCCATCACCCCCTACAACATTCATCACCCTTTCAGTTCCAATCACCCATCTAAAACACCCATAATCCCTCCACCAACACCCTCATACCTCCATCTAAAACATATATCTAATATCCAACATTCTAAATACACGAATTAGCAGCCGACGTAACGTCTTGTTATATCATCCCTGGAGAGTGTTGAAGCTGTCCTTGAGCTGCCTAACATGGCCTGTATCCTCTTGCCGGGTCCTGTCTTGGCCGCCTCACGGGTCGACCCAGGTGCTAAGAGGGTCAAGGTGACGAAGAAAAGGGGGACATAAGTTAGGCAGCTCAAGGACAGCCTCAACACTCTCCTGGGATGATATAACAAGACGTTACGTCGGCTGCTAATCCGTGCATTTAGAATGTTGGATATTAGATATATGTTTTAGATGGAGGTATGAGGGAGTTGGTGGAGAGATTATGGGTGATGTTGGGGGTAAAGAGGGGGGTTGGTGGAAGGGTAAATTGGAGTGGTGGAGCGGTAAAAGATGTTGGTGGAAGGGTTATGAGTGTTGATGGAGGGGTTGGGAGTGGTAATGGGAGAGAAGTAGAGATATATGAATGTAGGAGAAAAATAGGATGACACTGATTTTGGGAGAGAGAGAAAAAAATAATCGAATATCTATTTTCTATCTCGAACTTATCTGCTAGAAACACAAACTTGTCACCAGTGACACAAGTTTATACACTGTGACTGTTTGTAGCAGTGACTTTGTACACTGCTACAGAGTTTCTGAGGGATGATGAGGCAAAACAGGAATGAAGATATCTGTCATTCTCAACCCTGGCTCACACCGCTACCAGAAAAAATAAAAATAGTTCCACTTTGCCGTACGTAGGAGTTACGAGCGTACGTAGGAGTTACGAGCGTACGTAGGAGTTACGAGCGTACGTAGGAGTTACGAGCGTACGTAGGAGTTAACAATAAGAACATCTGGGGGAATATATTACTGCAGTAGAACTACAGGTCCACACATGATGTCCTATTTATAACAAGCCGATTTAAACTAATATTAATATATTAAATATAAGTTATCAATGTATTTGACTCGATGGCGCTGCTTATTTGTTTCATTCGTCTATGGGTGTTGCTAACCCCACTGTTTATCTACACATCTACAAAATCGTTTGTTAAATATTTGGCACCGTTGCTACTAGGTAGTTTATAACCTTTTGTAGGTAATATCGCATCTGACCCAACACTCCCGAGCAATTTTCATGAAGTCTGAAATAAATCTGGGATGAAATTGGTAATGTGATGTCCGTAGAGTATTAATTTACCGTGAAGTTAATCCCACCGATTACTTGCACAATTTTTTTTAATGATATATTATCTGAGAGAAAAGGGGAAGAGGGAATGCAGAGAGTAGGGGGGAGTAGGGAAGCAGGAGGGGAAAAGGGGTAGTTGGAAGGAGAGGGGAGGACCAAGGTGGTGTGGGAGAGGGGAGAACTGAGGGGAATGGGAGAGGACATAAAATATAAGAAACCTATACAGTTATTTCAGTCCATAATAATACATTTTCTGAGTGAAGGGGGAGAAGGGGGAAGGGGAGGACTAAGGAGATAAGGGTGAGATAGAGGGAGGAAGGTCCAAAGGGATGGAGACTATGGGGTCAAGGAGGAAGATTAGAGAAGAGGGGTTGAATGGTGGGGGTGGGGGGAGGGTCAGAGGCCAACTGTCCCGGGCACTGCCGGGTACCCCCGTACCCCCCTCCCCCCCCCCCCGGTACTCAGTGTTCCAAAGACTATAAACAAAGATATACGTAAAAATATGTCTAAGAGTTAGATATTCTCATAGTTATCGTTTAGTAGTTTAGATACAAAACTAAACACACACACACACACACACACACACACACACACACACACACACACACACACACACACACACACACACACACACTGGTCGTGGTGGTCTCGTCGTAGTGGAGGGTTGTGGGCTGGGAAGCTCCAGATTTACTATTAAAATGGGAGGGATATTCAGACTACATCGCAGTGAAAAAGTGTATACGAGTGAATGAATATCTGGTAAAATGATAGAAATCATAAGGAAGTTAAGAAAGAAAGTATAAATAGTGTAATTGAAAATAAGTGTTGAATACTTGTGAAGTAGTGGAACAAAGGGTAGCCTACACAAGCCTAGTCTTCGCGCTGACCATGACTTCACCTGCCTCAAGCCTAGCCTTCGCGCTGACCATGACTTCACCTGCCTCAAGCCTAGCCTTCGCGCTGACCATGACTTCACCTGCCTCAAGCCTAGCCTTCGCGCTGACCATGACTTCACCTGCCTCAAGCCTAGTCTTCGCGCTGACCATGACTTCACCTGCCTCAAGCCGTGACCAACCGTGACCTCAAGTCGGCCGTAACCTTACCTTCCTTACACCGCCTTGGAGAGACGCCTGGATACTCACTCACCTATTGTGTCGCAGAACAACGTTCTGTAACACAATAGGTATCAGCTTCTCTACAAGCCTATCTTCCTCTTCTCTGTTATTGCTTGACCTGGTCGCCCTTTCTGATTTTGCCATTGCAATAAACAACCTTAACCAAACAACGTTTGCCTAAACAACCTTTGGCGAACGTTGTTCGCCAAAAAGTTGTTTATTGCAATGGCAAAATCAGGAAGGGCGACCAGGTCAAGCAGTAACAGGGTAGAAAAGCTGATAGGGAAATTTTTTGACAGGAGGAGTGTTTAGATAGAGGATTTGATTCTGGGAATAAAAAGGGAGATTTTCAATAAATACAGAATGAGGTTGAGAGACAAAAATAAGAGTTTGTGGACAATATTCAGGGAGAAATTAGGAAGAGTAGAGGAGAATGGGAAAGTAAATGTACTCGGTTTGCAAATGAATTAGGTACGACTAACAACATGGTAAGAGGGAGTATATTATTAGGGGGACAGAGTAGCGAGTGTGGGAGGGGCAGGGGGGGGGGCAACCAGGGAAGGGGCTACCAGCATGAGAGAGCATTACAGAGAAAGCGGTCAATTATTTTCCATAGATTACTCGAATGTAAGGCAACATCAAGGCATGAAAGGATAGGAATTGAAAAGATTGAATTAAATGAACTTTTGAGGTGTATTAATGCTGAGATGGCAGGAAACGAGATTGAACTCAGCCGCCGGATTGAACCTTACAATTGTATCAAGAATCGACCTGTCCTAGTACAGTTTTCTAATGAAGAGGCAGTGGACTATATAATGAATCACAATCATTTACTCAGAGGCATCGAATGCTATTACAATGTGTTTATTGACAGATATATGACGAAAGACGAACAATTAGCCCACAAGTCAAGCCGACCTGCATGCCACCGAGACCCTACCCACCCTACTCACTCCTCCACTCCTTCCCAAATCACACCCTCCCATCCCTTCACCCCCCCCCTGCTTCTACCCCTAACAACCCCCTTGCTCCTCCCTCCCCCCTCTTGCATCCAATTCCACCTGCTCCATCACACACCCTTTAATGTCCCTATGGGGCATGGGGACCAGTTCTATTTCTAAAATACGTTAATGACATGTTTACAGGAGTATAATCCTACATGTCGATGTTCGTGGATGACGCAAAATTAATGAGAAGAGTTGTGACAGATGAGGATTGTAGGATCCTCCAAGAGTACTCGAACAGGTTGCAGAGATAGTCAGAGAAAGGGCTACTGGAGGTCAAAACGAGCAAATGTAAAATTATGGAAATGGGATAAGGTGATAGGAGATCAATGGGACAGTACACTATGAAGGGAAACTGCCTACTTTTGACGATTCGAGAAAGAGACCTGGGGGTGGACGTAGCACCTAATCTAACTCCTGAGGCACATATAAACAGGATAGCAGCAGCAGCGTACTCTACACTGGCAAAAGTTAGAACATCATTCCGAAACCTAAGTGAGGAGGCTCTTAGGGCGCTCTACACTGCCTACGTGAGACCTGTCTTAGAGTATGCCGCGCCATCATGGAGTCCCCACTTGAAGAAACACATAAGGAAACTGGAAAGAGTTCAGATGTTTGCGACGAGGCTCGTCCCGAAGTTATGTGGGATGGGATATAAAGAGCGCCTGAAGGAAGTGAACCTTACGACGCTAGAAAACAGAAGGGAGAGGAGGGAAATGATAGGAACGTATAAAATACTCAGGGGAATTGACAAAGTGGAAATAGACGAAATGTTTACACGTAATATTAACTGAACGAGGGGACATGGGTGGAAGCTAGAAACTCAGATGAGTCACAGAGATGTTAGGAAGGTTTCTTTTAGCGTGATAATAGTGGAAAAATGTAATACACTTAAGAAACAGGTTTTGGAAGCAAACTCTATCCATAATGTTAAAACTAGATATGATAGAGAAATAGAACACGAGTCATTTCTATAAACAAACGTTGGCTTGAAAGGCGGGATGAAAGAGCCAATGCTCGATTCTGCAGGCACAAATAGGGGAGTACACACACACACAACACACACACACACACACACACACACACACACACACACACACCCACACACACAATACACACACACACACACACACACACACACACACACACATACACACACACACCACACACACACACACACACACACACACACACACACACACACACACACACACACCACACACACACACACACACACACACACACACACACATACACACACATGAGGGCTGGAGGGCTGGGGAGCTGATACTGTTTCTGGTATATGTAATGATCTCCCAGAGGGTATAGATTCGTTCCTCTCAATGTTTGCCGACGATGCAAAAATTATGAGGAGGATTGAAACAGAGGATGATAGTAGGAGGCTACAAGATGACCTGGATAGACTGAGTGAATGGTCCAACAAATGGCTGTTGAAGTTCAACCCGAGTAAATGCAAAGTAATGAAACTAGGCAGTGGAAACAGGAGGCCAAGCACAGGATACAGAATAGGAGATGAAGTACTTAATGAAACAGACAGAGAGAAAGATCTAGGAGTTGATATCACACCAAACCTGTCTCCTGAAGCCCACATAAAGAGAATAACGTCTGCGGCATATGCGAGGCTGGCTAACATCAGAACGGCGTTCAGGAACCTGTGTAAGGAATCATTCAGAATCTTGTACACCACATATGTAAGACCAATCCTGGAGTATGCGGCCCAGCATGGAGCCCGTACCTTGTCAAGCACAAGACGAAGCTGGAAAAAGTCCAAAGGTATGCTACTAGACTAGTCCCAGAACTAAGAGGCATGAGTTATGAGGAAAGGCTGCGGGAAATGCACCTCACGACACTGGAAGACAGAAGAGTAAGGGGGGACATGATCACAACCTACAAAATCCTCAGGGGAATCGACCGGGTAAACAAGGACGAACTTTTCAACACTGGTGGGACGCGAACAAGGGGACACAGGTGGAAGCTGAGTACCCAAATGAGCCACAGAGACGTTAGAAAGAACTTTTTCAGTGTCAGAGTAGTTAGCAAATGGAATGCATTAGGAAGTGATGTGGTGGAGGCTGACTCCATTCACAGTTTCAAATGTAGATATGATAGAGCCCAGTAGGCTCAGGAATCTGTACACCAGTTGATTGACGGTTGAGAGGCGGGACCAAAGAGCCAGAGCTCAACCCCCGCAAGCACAATTAGGTGAGTACACACACACACACAACACACACACACACCACACACACACACACACACTCACACACACACACACACACACACACACACACACACACCACACACACACACACACAACACACACACACACACACCACACACTCACACACACACACACACACACACACACACAAAGAGACCTGGGAGTGGATGTGACACCTAATCTAACTCCTGAGGCACATATAAATAGGATAACGACAGCAGCGTACTCTACACTGGCGAAAATTAGAACTTCATTCAGAAACCTAAATGAGGAAGCTTTTAGGGCGCCTTTACACTGCCTACGTGAGACCGTCTTAGAGTATGCCGCGCCATCATGGAGCCCCCACCTGAAGAAACACATAAAGAAACTGGAGAAGGTTCAGAGGTTCGCGACGAGGCTTGTCCCAGAGTTACGAGGGATGGGATATGAAGAGCGGCTGAAGGAACTGAACCTTACGACACTAGAGAAAAGAAGGGAGAGAGGAGATATGATAGGGACATATAAAATACTCAGGGGAATTGACAAAGTGGAAATAGATGAAATGTTCACACGTAATAATAACAGAACGAGGGGACATGGGTGGAAACTGGAAACTCAGATGAGTCACAGAGATGTTAGGAAGTTTTCTTTTAGCGTGAGAGTAGTAGAAAAATGGAATGCACTTGGGGAACAGGTTGTGGAAGCAAATACTATTCATACTTTTAAAACTAGGTATGATAGGGAAATGGGACAGGAGTCATTGCTGTAAACAACCGATAGCTAGAAAGGCGGGATCCAAGAGTCAATGCTCGATCCTGCAAGCACATATAGGTGAGTACATATAGGTGAGTACACACACACACACACCACACACACACACACACACACTCACACTCACACACACACACAACACACACACACACACAACACACACACACACACACACACACACACACACACACACACACAACACACAACAAACACACACACACAACACCACACACACACACACACACACACACACACACACACACACACACACACACACACACACACACACACACACACACACAACAAGAGCCAGACAAACAGCTTAAGACTCTAAGCAACATAAATACATAGACCGCTGCAACAAAAACTGTAAAAGGACAAAATGAATGTACCGAGTCTTCACGCCACGAATACTGATGACTTGCTGGGAGGGAAGAGCTTATGAGGGGGCATGGAGGGGGGGGGGAGACGACTGAGGGATAGGGGAGGTCTGGGGGGGCGGGGGTGAAGGGATTACTGTGAAAGGGGAAATTAAGACTAATAGTATGAAGGGGGAAGGCTGATGGGAAGGAGTTGATAGACCTGATGGGCTGGTATAATTGTTGGGTAGGATAGTAGTTTGATGGTGGCGCTGGTGGATAGGTGAGCGATGGGGAAGGTGGAGGGATATCCGAGGATGGGGGCTGGGGAGGGGGGAAGGGAGTAGCTTGTCTCCTAATCGCGGATGTAACCAAATGTTGTGTGACATTTCGTAAGCTTTTTCCTTGTTCTAGTGGCAGGGAATGTTGGTGACAGCACAGAAATAAAGGAATACGGAAGTTATACCGGCAGGTCAATAACCTAACTTGCAAAAAAGAAACAGGTGAATATCACGGAACTGACTGCTGGAATTCTAAGATTGGGTTGCACCAATGACAGAACAGGATTGGAAGGCAAACCTGTGACGCCAGATGAAAATCGTTTGTAACGTTCGACTGACATTTAAGACTGCGATTGTAATAAAGAAAAAAAACAAATATTATGTAACAATCCGACGGAGGGTTCTTAACCGCAGCAGACACCATGGTGGAGAGTCAAAGAGAACCAAAAGGATCAAGTAACAGTCTATAGAAAGTTGAAGCGATGCGCAAAGCGACCAAAATGACTTTGTTTAATTCACACTCTACAACTCGCCCTGTTCCAACGACCTTGCCGAGGTCTACGCGGCTCCTCCTCCTCCTCTTGTTCCCCAGCGCGCGCGCACACACACACACACACACACACACACACACACACACACACACACACACACACACACACACACACACACACACATTCTCCTGTGAGTCTCTCAGCCTTGACAAGGTCTCCCACCTAAGAAACATTCACCGCGAGCTCTCACCAAAGGGCCCGCTACTCCACGGAGCCCTCAATGATGGGTAGCGATGGTGGGGAAGGCCGTCGGCTGTGCGCTCCTTGTATACGTGTGTGTGTGTGGGGGGGGGGGTCGCCACAGCCGCTCCGGCAACTCAACAAGTTTAATCGAAATTACCTTTATTGCCACGTATCGAAAACGTAAACTTTCTAACAAAAGGCGTTCATCCGACGCCATCAAGCATCATCCAGTCATAACCTCCAAGGGTATACATCAATTTAATTCCTAGGAACCAAATACATGGCTTGCCAATCCGTCAACCCTTGACACCATCTTGACGGGTATCCCCAGCGACCATACTCGAGCAGCCGCCAAGCGTCCAGTACTCCAGAACCAGTACTGTCTCAGTACAGCTAAAGCTTGGGCTTATAAAAGCATCTTAATCACCTTGTTGTGTGTGTATATATATATATATATATATATATATATATATATATATATATATATATATATATATATATATATATATATATATATATATATTATTAAATATGACCGAAAAAGTAAGATTAATAATTCTAACACGAATTTTCTCAATCTTTCGTACATTACGCTTCACTGTTGGAGGTAAATCAAAAATCACTTCTCCAAAATTCATTTTTATTTCTAGTCTGACGCGACACGGGCGCGTTTCGTAAAACTTATTACATTTTCAAAGACTTCACAAATACACAACTGATTAGAACGTATCTCTGATTTTATATCTACATTTGAGTGAGGTGGGAAGGGTGATGTGGCATTAACACAAGACAGAACAGGAGGGGATATTAATAGGGTATTAAAAGTATCAACACAAGACAGAACAGAAACAATGGGTATTGAATAGAAGTGTTTGTAGAAAGCCTATTGGTCCATATTTCTTGATGCTTCTATATTGAGCGGAGTCTTGAGGTGGGTAGAATATAGTTGTGCAATAATTGGCTGTTGATTGCTGGTGTTGACTTCTTGATGTGTAGTGCCTCGCAAACGTCAAGCCGCCTGCTATCGCTGTATCTATCGATGATTTCTGTGTTGTTTACTAGGATTTCTCTGGCGATGGTTTGGTTATGGGAAGAGATTATATGTTCCTTAATGGAGCCCCTGTTGCAACAGGGCTCCATTAAGGAACATATAATCTCTTCCCATACCAAAAACCATCGCCAGAGAAATCCTAGTAAACAACACAGAAATCATCGATAGATACAGCGATAGCAGGCGGCTTGACGTTTGCGAGGCACTACACATCAAGAAGTCAACACCAGCAATCAACAGCCAATTATTGCACAACTATATTCTACCCACCTCAAGACTCCGCTCCAATATAGAAGCATCAAGAAATATGGACCAATAGGCTTTCTACAAACACTTCTATTCAATACCATTGTTTCTGTTCTGTCTTGTGTTGATACTTTTAATACCCTATTAATATCCCCTCCTGTTCTGTCTTGTGTTAATGCCACATCACCCTTACCACCTCACTCAAATGTAGATATAAAATCAGAGATACGTTCTAATCAGTTGTGTATTTGTGAAGTCTTTGAAAATGTAATAAGTTTTACGAAACGCGCCCGTGTCGCGTCAGACTAGAAATAAAAATGAATTTTGGAGAAGTGATTTTTGATTTACCTCCAACAGTGAAGCGTAATGTACGAAAGATTGAGAAAATTCGTGTTAGAATTATTAATCTTACTTTTTCGGTCATATTTAATAATATATGTCTACAGGAAAGACTGCTACCAAAATATACTTATATATATATGTGTGTGTGTGTGTGTGTGTGTGTATGCATACAGGGTGTGTGTAAGCTGGTGAGAATTACATTTCACCTTTGTAAACGCACATATTAATCATATTACTTAAAAATAATGCCACGAACACTATTTATGTAGGACAGACATAAATCTATGTATATATGTATGTAGGTTAGATTAACATTTTAATAGCACTAAAATCACCATCTGTGGTTGGTTGGTCAATAAATCAGATCCAGATTCATTTATTTATTAAGCACCCCATACCATCCCGTGGCCAGTGATATAAAGGGTTATACAGAGACGCACTGAACTATACATTTAACGGACCTCTCGCCCTGTCCACGGACGACTGAAAAACATGTATACATGTATACATGCTGGTTAGCAATGTGAATGTTAGCCACATTTGGGGGTAGAAAATTATCATAAAAAGGCACTCGTAAGATAAAATATAATTAACACCTAAGTCTGACTTTCCCTCAACGAAAGTGACGTGGCTTCCGGAGAAGTGACTTGTGCAGCTATCGAGAATGGTGAAAACCTTTACGCAAACTGCACCATACTCGTCTCCGACACCTGCCCTTCCCTACCACACATTTCCTCAACATCACCATACCCGTCTTCAATATTATTACCTTAATTACCTGCCTTCAACACCCCAAAGCATGTCCTCAACACTATACCACAATATTTGCCCTGAATATCACTATTTAAGTCCTTGACATGATCACCACAGTCTTTGCCCTGTATACCACAATATTTGCCCTGAATATCACTATTTAAGTCCTTGACATGATCACCACAGTCTCTGCCCTGAACCCTCACCGTTCTCACCATCACCATCACCATATGCCAGGCTTTAACCTCCTCACATTCGTCCAACGATGACCCTGTTTGCTATAATAATACAAATCAACATTAACATATTAGCGAAACAGTTAACGAATGCTTCTCTAAGGTGACGAGTGAACCCGCGCACGTCACAGGTACACCACGTACCATCATCAGTGGTACAGCTGGCACGTGGTCGGGCAGGTACACCCAGCTATGAAATACTTGACACTAGCATAACTTACACCGTTATTATTGATATGGACTATGATAATTTGATTAAGATAACTGCAACAGAATCAACAGTGATAATATCTGGTGATATTTTATTATATCATTAGCTTGATAATATTAAGGAATATTTATTTGATTTATTATCATTGTGTAAACGTTATTTCATGATAACTAAGTCAAGAGATTAATTGATAATCTTGATAACTATATGGCTTAACTTTGTTAAGACTTGATAGGATTTAACTATGATAATTATTTATAATGTATTCAGATAAGAATATTTATGGATTAAGATAAACAACTAATTAATAGCTACTAATATTAAAGTTGGACTTTTGTCCACATCTTAACGATCACCAGCCGTAATATTAAATCCTAATACAGTCCTAAGTCCTAATACTGGGTCTGCCAGAGGCTTAAGGCCCGCGCAGGAATATCCCTGCAAAAAAAAAAAGTAAAAAGAAATTAATAATGACACATTTACCTTAAATGGCCAATCAAATTTTTTTTTACACCAATGCTCATTCTTGACAGTAATTTAGAAACCTGTAATCAGTCTGACCGTTGCTAGACTCCTATGATCACTCTTGTCGTGATCTGGACACGATATTTTGTGGGTTTATGGTACGATAGCGTTGCTGTCGACAGTATGGATTAGCGTTTACTGAATTAAGATTACTGACGCATTGGCGTCTGGTAGATGGAGTTAATGGAGCTCTGACCCTTCACTTCACTGGGGCAAACTTGTAGGAATGGTCTAAAAAATAGCTACTAAATTTTACCTCAAGTGTATAGTAATGAATTTAGGTGAAGGGAGCAGGAGGCCGAATACAAGGTACCATCTGGGAGGTGAAATCCTGCAAGAGTCAAATAGAGAGAAAGATCTGGAGGGTTGATATCATACTGAACCTGTCCCCCAGAAGCCCATATCAAAAGGATATCCTCAGTGGCATATGCTAGCTTGGCCAATATAAGGCGTGGCTCTCTGTTATAGCCTAGCAAGCTATATGTGGCGCATGTGGTGTACCTGACATACATATATCATAGAACACTTATATCCCTCATTGTGGAGGAATTTTCCACACTTAAGACGATAGACTATAGAGCACTCCCCTAGCCAGCTCACCTAAGCACGAACACGGTGTGTGTCCACGCTGTGACGCACACCATGACAGCACTAAACCCCCTCCCCCCCCCTTGACCTGGTCACCTGTGGGAGGGGGAAGGGTGGTGGAGGTTGTCAAGCACCAAACCTCCAAGGCCTGACTGGTTGAGTGGGGGGGGGGGGTTCTACAGGAGCTAGTTTCTTGGTGAACGCTTACAGAACCCGTGTCGAGTTGTGACCTTTGGCTGGGTGTGTTGTGGAGAGGAGAGGTAGGGGGGGTTAACGGGGATGGGGGTTGTAGATGAGGGGGTAATGGGGGAGGAGTGAGTTTGATGAGAGGAGGTTGTAGGAGTATAAGGTAGAGGGAGAAGGAAGTAAGGGAATAGGGAATAAGGTAGTGTAGGTAAGGGGTACTGGGCATGGAGAGGGATAAAGAAGGACATTACTTGTGTAAAGGAGGAAATGTATATATTTCTCTCTCAGAATGTTCGGTAATACGTTTATTGCATGTGATGTATGTCTATGTATATATTAACACGATGTACTGAACGGGGTGAGAATAGCTTGAGCTACCTCATCCCTTTGTGTGTATTTTACCTCAATAAACTTATTTCAATTTCAATTTCAAAGAAGGACATAGGGGGAGAGGTCAAGAGGATCAGTTACCCGAGGTGTCCGTAAGATGGAGCACAGTGTTACCCAAGGCATTATGAAGCACTCGCCTGGTGGGCTTCAATGGAGGATAAAACACCGCTCTTAAAATCTCTTAATTTTTTTGCATAATTTCTTCATCCAACTTCAAAATTAATTTTATGCCGCTATCATCAGCAGCCCTCAGCTCCCTCTCGACGCTGGCTAGAGAGAGAGAGAGAGAGAGAGAGAGAGAGAGAGAGAGAGAGAGAGAGAGAGAGAGAGAGAGAGAGAGAGAGAGAGATATGAAAATTATGAAAACACATCAATATTCCAATGTGAAATGATTGTTAATTTGAGAGAGAGAGAGAGAGAGAGAGAGAGAGAGAGAGAGAGAGAGAGAGAGAGAGAGAGAGAGAGAGAGAGAGAGAGAGAGAGATGAAAATTATGAAAACACATCAATATTCCAATGTGAAATGATTGTTAATTTGTCTACGCATATAGTAAACAAAAATGTAATTTAATGAATTCATTTGATTATTATTGTTATTAAGATAAAAATTATTTATATTATTATTATTATTTTATCATTATCAGGACGTTTTATATACTAATTATAATCATTACTTATACAATACATCATCAGCATTCATTAACGCAAGGGGGACGTGAGGGAGTGTGAGTTTACATCCTCGGGGCGTGAAGGTGTGTGAGTTTACACCCTCGGGGCGTGAGGATGTGTGAGTTTACACCCTCGGGGCGTGAGGGTGTGTGAGTTTACATCCTCGGGGCATGAGGGTGTGTGAGTTTACACCCTCGGGGCGTGAGGGTGTGTGAGTTTACATCCTCGGGACGTGAGGGTGTGTGAGTTTACACCCTCGGGGCGTGAGGGGTGTGTGAGTTTACACCCTCGGGGCGTGAGGGTGTGTGAGTTTACACCCTCGGGGCGTGAGGGTGTGTGAGTTTACACCCTCGGGGCGTGAGAGTGTGTGAGTTTACACCCTCGGGGCGTGTGAGTTTACACCCTCGGGGCGTTAGGGTGTGTGAGTTTACACCCTCGGGGCGTGAGGGTGTGTGAGTTTACAACCCTCGGGGCGTGAGGGAGTGTGAGTTTAACACCCTCGGGGCGTGAGGGTTGTGTGAGTTTACACCCTCGGGGCGTGAGGGTGTGTGAGTTTACATCCTCGGGGCGTGAGGGTGTGTGAGTTTACATCCTCGGGCGTGAGGGTGTGTGAGTTTACATCCTCGGGGCGTGAGGGTGTGTGAGTTTACATCCTCGGGGCGTGAGGGGTGTGTGAGTTTACATCCTCGGGGCGTGAGAGTTTACACCCTCGGGGCGTGAGGGGTGTGTGAGTTTACATCCTCGGGGCGTGAGGGGTGTGTGAGTTTACACCCTCGGGGCGTGAGGGTGTGTGAGTTTACACCCTCGGGGCGTGAGGGTGTGTGAGTTTACACCCTCGGGGCGTGAGGGTGTGTGAGTTTACATCCCCGGGGCGTGAGGGGTGTGTGAGTTTACATCCTCGGGGCGTGAGGGTGTGTGAGTTTACATCCTCGGGGCATGAGGGTGTGTGAGTTTACACCCTCGGGGCGTGAGGGTGTGTAAGTTTACATCCTCGGGGCATGAGGGTGTGTGAGTTTACACCCTCGGGACATGGAGGAGTGTACCAAAAAACATCATCTCAACCTCCTGATAAGAACAGCGAGTGACTTGACACTATTATCCCATCGAACCTATTATATAACCCTTGTGTAGTGGCGTCAGAAGGTCTGCCACAAGGCTTGGCGACAACCAGCAGGACAGTGATGCTACATACACCTCAAAGTCAACCACCTTTCCTCACTATCCTCTTCATTATCACATTACACAACCATACAATGACTTTGGTTCATCAATACATTATAGATCCTCCTTTGAAACGTAGAATCCTCACTCAGCGTTAAAGTTGTGTGTGTGTGTGTGTGTGTGTGTGTGTGTGTGTGTGTGTGTGTGTGTGTGTGTGTGTGTGTGTGTGTGTGTGTGTGGAATGAGTGTTAGGCTGCCAGGGAAGCCCCTGGTTGGGTCAAGGCTAGTGAGCATCCCTCTCTAGGTGAATGTTGCTGGACTTTTATTGTTTTCACATTCCCCTTAATTAGGTCCGTGTGTTGCTTGCCAACGGGTTCATGTGCGTGGGTGTTGGCTTGGGTGAGTAAGTGTGTGTGTGCGTGTGTGCGTGTGTGTGTGTGTGTGTGTGTGTGTGTGTGTGTGTGTGTGTGTGTGTGTGTGTGTGTGTGTGTGTGTGTATGTGTGTGTTATAATATATTTTGTAATAATAAGCAACAGTATGCCCAAATAATCACATTTATAATGCTTTGTCTACTACATTTAAGTACACAATAATATAATCTTGCATAAAATAACATCCATTGCATGGGAGGAGACGAATATAGCAACCCCCCAAGATGTCTGTCGACGTCATGGCAGTAACAGGACCCGGGGAAATACTACAACGCCTCGGCAAAGGCATACTTGTACTTACAGGAGTAGTTACAGGAGTATTTACAGGAGTACTCGTGACTGCCAGTGAGTAGGGATAGTAGCCAGCCAGCCAGCCACCCGAGAAGGCATACCAGATACGAGGTACCTTAAACAGAGAGCTAGCAGCAGTCCAGACTGCACACCACAGCCCGTCCTCCTAACAGAACATCACATTTTGACGTATACTACATCTAAAACCCCCTCGAAAACAAATCGTCGTACTATAACAATGGTAGCAACTCGCGAAACTGACATATACTGTCCCGTTTTCGGCTTTGACACCTCCGATAGATTAGGATATAAGGGCACTTTAGTACGACAGTCTTCTTGACGTTGGGAAATCTTAGAAAAACAGACTGTGTACCCAGACAAGAGTCGGAGAAAGACGTGTTGAAGGAAACTGATTGACATAGTGAAAGACTGAGTTAAGGTGGCAGAAAAGACCTATGGTAGAGCAGGGAGGGTGAGGATCACACGTCTTGCGAAAGACTGAAAAGAGCGAGACGGAGAAAGTGTTTTCCTTGAGATAAAGTGAAAGGAATAGTGAATGGGAGTAAATTGATTTGCTTTGAAATAACTAGAGGCGTGTTTTTGCAGATTATAGTCAGGTCTATGGTATCCTGTGAAAGGGTAGTCAGGTGTAGGGTGTCTTGTGAGAGGGTAGTCAGGTGTAGGGTGTCTTGTGAGAGGGTAGTCAGGTGTATGGGTGTCTTGTGAGAGGGTAGTCAGGTGTAGGGTGTCTTGTGAGAGGGTAGTCAGGTGTATGGGTGTCTTGTGAGAGGGTAGTCAGGTGTAGGGTGTCTTGTGAGAGGGTAGTCAGGTGTAGGGTGTCTTGTGAGAGGGTAGTCAGGTGTATGGGGTCCTGTGTGACGATAGGCAGGTGTAGGGTGTCTTGTGAGAGGGTAGTCAGGTGTATGGGGTCCTGTGGGACGGTAGCCAGGTGTAGGGTGTCTTGTGAGAGGGTAGTCAGGTGTATGGGGTCCTGTGGGACGGTAGTCAGGTGTATGGGGTCCTGTAGGACGGTAGTCAGGTGTAGGATGTCTGGCGAAGTGCGTCTTTCAAGACGCACTTGGGGACAGACACCTGGCCTGACAGGACGGGCCAGGTGTAGGCTGTCCTGTAAGACGGGTGTCAGGTGTAGCCCGTCCTGCTGGACGGGAGCGAAACGTTAATCAGTGAAAAGTGAAAGCTAAGTTGTTGATCCCTGAAAGATATTGTCAGGGATATTCAGGATACATAAGGGCATACATGATGTATTGGGAAGATATATGTATATATATATATATATATATATATATATATATTATATATATATATATATATATATTCTCTTGGGCCTCCTACTAGCATAACAAGAGCTGCCCGTCAGAGGTTAAAACACCATGATAATATTGACCTGGTTGTGGGGGGGGGGAGAGGCTAACCAGGTCACTCAACTTCCTCGCTCAAGAGTATTGAGTCATATTGTTGCCTCTAGTACGACGTTGGAGAGAGGGAGGGAGGGAGAGAGAGAGAGAGAGAGAGAGAGAGAGAGAGAGAGAGAGAGAGAGAGAGAGAGAGAGAGAGAGAGAGAGAGAGAGAGAGAGAGAGAGAGAGAGAGAGAGAGAGGGGAGAGAGAGAGAGAGAGAGAGAGAGAGAGAGAGAGAGAGAGAGAGAGAGAGAGAGAGAGAGACCCACTCTCTCTCCCTGAGGAATATGCCCTTCCCCTTCTCAGTGGCCACGCCCTTCCCTTTGACCACGCCCTTCCCTTAGGCCACGCCTACCACCGCCCTTCGGGGCAGAGATATTGTCTAAGATCCAAAGATATCTCGGCAAACAAAACGCCTTGTTATAGTTAACTGTATGATGTATTTTGTTAATTATTATCCTTTGATCTGCAAATTCCTAATTGGAGAAATATTCAGCCAGCCCCCACACTTGTAGCCCACCTTTGTACTCACCTGTGTGTGTGTGAGAGAGAGAGAGAGAGAGAGAGAGAGAGAGAGAGAGAGAGAGAGAGAGAGAGAAGAGAGAGAGAGAGAGAGAGATCAATTTACCATTTTCTGTAAACCCTGGGCACAGGAGAGGCTGTGGGGCCAGATAAGTCAGCCCAAGACTATTACGCAGCTGCGCTGACCTGCTAGCTCCACCCCCTCTCTCTCACACACCTCTTCCCACTCTGCCTAGCTGCAGGAGCTTGGTCCTCCCTGTGGATGAAGGCAGATGCTGTACCAGTACACACTAAGCCGAGCCGTTCAGTCGCTGGGAACTATATAGACCAGTGTCACTGCCTTCAATTACTGGTAAGGTTCTTGAGACGTTAATCTCTCAGGAAATGATTTATTTTTTTGGCAACGGTCGATCTCTTGTTGACCTCTTACTCAATCTCTTCTCTAAGTACCAATAGTCACTGGAAGAGTATAAGATGAGTACAACAACATATAAGCTATGTTGTTGCTCTGAACACAGCGAGGGGCCTTTGATCCGGCCTGGAACTCTGGATTAGTAGCTAAGCTCCAAGAACTAGGTGTCATTGGCTCTGTTTTAGAGCTAATAAGGGTCTACCTTCAAGAAAGGACTCTAAGAGTATTCTTCAATGGAGTAGAATCCGAAAAGTCACTCAGCTGGTGCCGGCGTACCACAGGAGAGCGTGCTTAGCCCTCCGCTGTGGGATATCTATTTCAGTGATCTACTACACCTCATTCCTGAAGCTCAAGCCTATGATGATGACTGTACTCTCACATTGACATCTGAAAAAGAAGAAATACCAACGGCTATAAGGGTCATCAATCATCGATTTCTTCCTAGGAAAGAGATGGCAGGTCACATTTGCGGCTGAGAAAACACAGACGATGATGATAACTAGAATGGTTATTGAAAATTGGACAGGCGTGCAAATGTGTGACAAAAATCTAGAGTTCAGAGAGGAAATGGACATATTGGGAAGGAAATTCGACTCTTCAATGACAATGAAGAGCGACGTACTTAACCTAGCCCGCAAGGCAGCCAGGAAACTTACAGCCCTACGGCGCATCTCCTACCTTCTCGACAGCAGCGGCTGCAAAACCTTATATGAAGCACAAGTTCGCTCCCATCTCAAGTATGCACCTCTCACCTGCCCTCCATCGTTCATCAGAATTTTAGACAACGTACAGAATCGAGCGAAAAGGCTCATCTCTAGTCTTGATCTAGTCTGGTTAGACTGATCTGAGCTTCAGAGCCTCCAACATCGTCGAGATGTTAGTGGACTTACTGTCATATACAAGGCCAACATTCTCAAAGTTCTGCACCTGGCCCAACTTCGCTGACAACCAATAGTTGATACCCATAACACAAGGCTCTCAGCCATGAAGAGTCTCATGCTGGAATTGCCTTTCCCAAGAACGTCACCACATCAGCGATCATTCATTCCTAGACTGCCCGCATCTGGAATAGGTTCATTCCACAGGCTGATACTCGTTAGATTAAATCAAAAGATCACATGAAGGCTCTGGCTGCTGGCTTATCCTGTTCCTTGTATGACTGTTACTTAAATCCAAATAAAGTTTACTCCATTAGGAATAAATTAAATATATTCCTATTTATTTAATTTAAATGTTTAAATGAAATTAATGAGTCTCTAGGGACAGGCTTCAGATGAGCTGAGGTATGATAACAGCTCTTGATTGCAGCTTCACTAGGTCCCTTAATTGATAGCCCTAATTTATCCTAGTCTTAGACGAGGGTAAAACAGAGAGAGAGAGAGAGAGAGAGAGAGAGAGAGAGAGAGAGAGAGAGAGAGAGAGAGAGAGAGAGAGAGAGAGAGAGAGAGAGAGAGAGAGAGAGAGAGAGAGACAGAGAGAGAGAGAGAGAGAGAGAGAGAGAGAGAGAGAGAGAGAGAGAGAGAGAGAGAGAGAGAGAGAGAGAGAGAGAGAGAGAGAGAGAGAGAGAGAGACAGAGAGACAGAGAGAGACAGTGTAGAACACTTGTCTTGCTGTAGCCAGTTAACAGTTAGGTTGCACGTGCCTGCATTGAGGCTTCACCAACAGCATAATAAAGTGCTGAGGGTCAGCATCTGCATGGCATTCTTAATGGTGTACAGGCAACCTCACACACCTGCTGTCACTATCCCCTGATACACACACCTGCTGCCACTAATCCCTGATGCACACACCTGCTCCCAGTACCCCCTGATACACACACCTGCTGCCACTAACCCCTGATACACACACCTGCTGTCACTACCCCCTGATACACACACCTGCTGCCACTAACCCCTGATACACAGACCTGCTGCCGCTAACCCCTGATACACACACCTGCTGTCACTACCCCCTGATACACAGACCTGCTGCCGCTAACCCCTGATACACACACCTGCTGTGGCAGTATCCCCCAACACACCTGCTGCAAATTCCTCTGAGGCATATGTTCCTGGCTATTAATAAATCCTGACACACACATGTCCTGGCACTCTCTCTGGCACATATGTGTTGCAAGTCTCCCTGAAACACATATGGTGACAAGCTCCTAAAACACACGTCCTAGCAGGAAGGCCTGAAACATACGTGCTGGCAGGGCCTGAAACACACGTGCTGTAAGGCCTGAAACACACGTGCTGGCAGGGCCTGAAACACACGTGCTGGCAGGGCCTGGAACACACGTGCTGTATGGCCTGAAACACACATGCTGTATGGCCTGAAACACACGTTCTGTATGGTCTGAAACACACGTGCTGTATGGCCAGAAACACACGTGCTGTATGGTCTGAAACACACGTGCTGTATGGTCTGAAACACACGTACTGCATGACCTGAAACACACGTGCTGTATGGCCTGAAACACACATGCTGTATGGCCTGAAACACACATGCTGTATGGCCTAAAACACACGTGCTGGTAGGGCCTGAAACACACGTGCTGTATGGCCTCAAACACACGTGCTGGCAGGGCCTGAAACACACGTGCTGTATGGCCTGAAACACACGTGCTGGTATGGCCTGAAACACACGTGCTGGTAGGGCCTGAAACACACGTGCTGTATGGCCTGAAACACACATGCTGTATGGCCTGAAACACACGTGCTGGTAGGGCCTGAAACACACGTGCTGGTAGGGCCTGAAACACACGTGCTGTATGGCCTGAAACACACATGCTGTATGGCCTGAAACACACGTGCTGGTAGGGCCTGAAACACACGTGCTGTAAGGCCTGAAACACACGTGCTGGCAGGGCCTGAAACACACGTGCTGGCAGGCAGGCCTGAAACACACCTGCTGGCAGGGCCTGAAACTGCGATTGTGTTTCGGACGAGCACTTGCCAACGTGTCCTTGGACCTCTCCGCCTGACGCTCCAGCACCGCCCGTACTGTAAAGCGAAAACGAAAGTAAACGTTTCTATTCGTTGGAAAACGAAAGCAAAACTGTGCGTCCAACTCGCGAAGTGCGCGAGACAGCGCCAATAGATGCGCTGGAAAACATTCGGATTAAAGGTTCGTTGCTAGCGTCTGTCTTCTCATTGCGGGCTGCTCATTGTAAGGTTACATGCAGAGGTATCCTAAGAGTCCGGCCTGCTTTGTGCGCCTTGGCCTGTAGGGCTGCGATAATGGGGTGTACTATGGGGGAATGCGCTGTGAGCCTGCGCTGTAAGTCTGCGCTGTAAGTCTGCGCTATGAGCTTGCGCTCCAGGAAGGGGGAGAGCTGCAGTGAGGGTTGAGCTGTGTCAGAATATACATAAAGCGAATCATTGTATTTGGATTCTTTTGGATTTTTTAAAATTCATTTATACATTTTTTTCGGATCACTGCATGTTTTGCTCGACTCCCGTGAAGCAGAAAATGAGGAAAATCGAATCAAAGAGTATTAAAGCGAGCCTCATCAAGTCTTATCTAAAAGCAAATTCTTAGTCAGAACTGGTTTTGGGTATTGTGCCTTCAGGGGTATGTAGTGCCCTGGTTCAGGTCTTCACTGTACACGTCTCGGGCCAACTAGCGTCGCTGGTCTACACGTCCCTGGTCAATTAGGGACGGCTGTGTACCTGTACACCGCCGTGGAGTACCTGTAACAACTTACACAAAGGTGCTCCAGGTACTCCACGAACACGTGTTCAAGAATTGCACTTACACAGGCAGCCAGGTGGTCTGCTGTTCCCCCGGTGTTCGATCCCCTTGTGCACACTCAGTGGCATTGGTCCTCAGACGAGCAGACCTTCCTGGTCCAAATGGTATTTTCAACTACTGTTGGTGGGTGAGATAACCTCAACTATTAAGTACATTGACCAACGTTACTAGTACACAACACATCATTGACACACCGTTGAGCTTCTCTGTGACACATTCTTGACAGTGTCAGAATGTCGAGTTCCTCTATGATACATTCTCGTCTTGCAGTTGAGTTTCTTTGTGATATATTTTAGACACATGGTCGAGCTCCTTGACGACTCATCCCCGTCTTACAATTGAGCTCCTTTATGATACATTCTAGACACATGGTTGAGCATGTATAGAACACATTCTCGCCCAACTGTACCACCTCCGGGGCTCATGAGTCCTATTACGCCAACATGAAGACTCGTAGATCCTACTAAATCCTTCGACTGCGGGACATGCAAATCTGTTTATGCAGAACTTGAAAAAAAATATAAGACTGGCGAGGTCATAGAAAGGCGCAAGAGTTCCCTTGACCCACTGGACAGCACGGACAATGTTCACATCTAAATATACGAGTCACCACTCAGACTGCAAACTCTTACCTTGCTTTTAACAAACATTTTTGGAGGGAATAACATATTAGCGCTACTGACAAAATGGCGCGAGTTTTACAATTTAGTCATATCTAAAAATCTGGATACTTTTCTAGGCAGCTAGTTATACACTTTAAGTGTTAAATTTACGAAAAATTTATATTGATATGATTTTGATGTGGTTTAAATAAACTTTTATGACGTAAGGGTAACGACTAAGAAAGAAACTGGTAGTTGGGAAACGAACCAGGAGGCGGCCTCACAGTCACTAATACACCGAGGAAGAGACATCAATGCTACCCACAACACGGAAGAGACCTGGGAGGCTCCTACAACAAGAGGAAGAGACCTGGGAGGCTCCTACAACAAGAGGAAGAGACCTGGGAGGCCTACAACAAGAGGAAGAGACCTGGGAGGCCTACAACAAGAGGAAGAGACCTGGGAGGCCTACAACAAGAGGAAGAGACCTGGGAGGCCTACAACAAGAGGAAGAGACCTGGGAGGCCTACAACAAGAGGAAGAGACCTGGGAGGCCTACAACAAGAGGAAGAGACCTGGGAGGCCTACAACAAGAGGAAGAGACCTGGGAGGCCTACAACAAGAGGAAGAGACCTGGGAGGCCTACAACAAGAGGGAGAGACCTGAGAGGCTCCCACAACAAGAGGGAGAGACCTGACAGGCTCCCACAACAAGAGGGAGAGACTTGACAGGCTCCCACAACAAGAGTGAGAGACCTGACAGGCTCCTACAACAAGAGGGAGAGACCTGACAGGCTCCTACAACAAGAGGGAGAGACCTGACAGGCTCCTACAACAAGAGGGAGAGACTTGACAGGCTCCTACAACAAGAGGAAGAGACCTGACAGGCTCCTACAACAAGAGGAAGAGACTTGACAGGCTCCTACAACAAGAGGAAGAGACTTGACAGGCTCCCACAACAAGAGGAAGAGACTTGACAGGCTCCTACAACAAGAGGAAGAGACTTGACAGGCTCCTACAACAAGAGGGAGAGACTTGACAGGCTCCTACAACAAGAGGAAGAGACTTGACAGGCTCCTACAACAAGAGGGAGAGACTTGACAGGCTCCTACAACAAGAGGAAGAGACTTGACAGGCTCCTACAACAAGAGGGAGAGACTTGACAGGCTCCTACAACAAGAGGAAGAGACTTGACAGGCTCCCACAACAAGAGGAAGAGACTTGACAGGCTCCTACAACAAGAGGAAGAGACCTTACAGGCTCCTACAACAAGAGGAAGAGACTTGACAGGCTCCCACAACAAGAGGAAGAGACTTGACAGGCTCCTACAACAAGAGGGAGAGACTTGACAGGCTCCCACAACAAGAGGAAGAGACTTGACAGGCTCCTACAACAAGAGGGAGAGACTTGACAGGCTCCCACAACAAGAGGAAGAGACTTGACAGGCTCCTACAACAAGAGGGAGAGACTTGACAGGCTCCCACAACAAGAGGAAGAGACTTGACAGGCTCCTACAACAAGAGGGAGAGACTTGACAGGCTCCCACAACAAGAGGAAGAGACTTGACAGGCTCCTACAACAAGAGGAAGAGACTTGACAGGCTCCTACAACAAGAGGAAGAGACTTGACAGGCTCCCACAACAAGAGTGAGAGACCTGACAGGCTCCTACAACAAGAGGAAGAGACTTGACAGGCTCCTACAACAAGAGTGAGAGACCTGACAGGCTCCTACAACAAGAGGAAGAGACTTGACAGGCTCCTACAACAAGACGGAGAGACCTGACAGGCTCCTACAACAAGAGGAAGAGACTTGACAGGCTCCTACAACAAGAGGGAGAGACCTGACAGGCTCCCACAACAAGAGGAAGAGACTTGACAGGCTCCTACAACAAGAGGAAGAGACTTGACAGGCTCCTACAACAAGAGGGAGAGACCTGACAGGCTCCCACAACAAGAGGAAGAGACTTGACAGGCTCCTACAACAAGAGGGAGAGACCTGACAGGCTCCCACAACAAGAGGAAGAGACTTGACAGGCTCCTACAACAAGAGGAAGAGACTTGACAGGCTCCTACAACAAGAGGAAGAGACTTGACAGGCTCACATTGCAGAGTTCATTATTTACGGTCCCGATAAAAAAACAATTAAATTTCCACAACAAAGGTTAAAAAGAAAAAAAAATATCCGGCGAAATGAAATATCAAAAGGGAAATCTAACACAATGCTCGACCCTTGTCATGCAACACAATGCTCGACCCTTGTCATGCAACACAATGCTCGACCCTTGTCATGCAACACAATGCTCGACCCTTGTCATGCAACACAATGCTCGACCCTTGTCATGCAACACAATGCTCGACCCTTGTCATGCAACACAATGCTCGACCCTTGTCATGCAACACAATGCTCGACCCTTGTCATGCAACACAATGCTCGACCCTTGTCATGCAACACAATGCTCGACCCTTGTCATGCAACACAATGCTCGACCCTTGTCATGCAACACAATGTTCGACCCTTGTCATGCAAATAAAACTGAGCAGCAAGGATGACACAGCAAGCGGACTGAAGTCGTCACTGACAGACACTGACGCCTGCGGTCTCGTACGTCTATATACCAACATAAAAAAACAAACATCACACTCATTTGATCAGGCTCATAGCTTTTCCCTTCGTACATAAGATACTATAAAGCGCTGGAGAGCTCTAAGAGAACGGTCACTTGTAGAAGGAATGCTAACCGGAGCAGAAGTGTACAGGAGGGAGGGAATTATCAGAGGAAAAGCGCCATGCCATTGCGACTATATAGCACTTGGAAGGGATCAGGATAAGGATTTGGGATGGGAGGGGAAGGGGGAGGGGTAGGAATGGTGCCCCAACCACTTGGACGGTCGGGGATTGAACGCCGATCTGTATGAAGCGAGACCGTCGCTCTACCGTCTAGTCCAGCTTTCTCTTCTTTAAAAAAAAAGTGTACAGGATAAGTCAAGGAACAGTGTAAAGAGGTGGATGGATGCCATAGATCCAGACGGGATCACACCATGGATATGTTACAGCACACAACTGCATCACTGTGAAGACCCAATGCTATGTTTTAAAACTAGAAAGATGGGAATTTCTAGTACTCAGCTTCCACCTGTGTCCCCTTGAGACAGAGGGGTACAGAGACAAAGATAGAGAGGTACAGAGGAACATAGAGGTCATATGACAGGTCACAGACAGAAAGGTACAGAGACAGAGGCACCGAGAGCCACCATACTGGTCACGTGGTGCCAGACAGTGCCGTGGGAAGGGAGAACTGGACAGTCACCGTTGCGGCAATCGGCTACTGGACAGCGTCATGGGGACAGAGGCTTCTCTGTATTCTGTCTCAGACTACATTTATACTCCGAGAATAAATAACTGGTTTATACTTTCTCTTGGGAAAGTGGTTGTGTCTCTGGACTAGTTGTATAATCCCTGCAAACACACAACTCGTACTCACCTAGTTGTGCTTGCGGGGGTTGAGCTCCGGCTCTTTGGTCCCGCCTCTCAACTATCCATCAACTTGTGTACAGATTCCTGAGCCTATTGAGCTCTATCAATCTACATTTGAAACTGTGTATGGCGTCAACCTTCTTCCACATCATTGTCTAATGCATTCCAGCTACCCTGACACTGAACAAATTATTTCTAATATCTCTATAGCTCATTTGGGTATTTAGTTGTGTTTCCCTTGTTCGTGTTCGACCCCATGCTAAATAGTTCGTCTTTGTCCACAATGTCATTTCCTTTGAGAATTTTGTAGGTGTTGATCATGTCTCCCCTAACTCTTCTGTCTTCCAGGGACGTAAGGTTTAGTTTGCGTAACCTTTCCTCGTAACTCATACCTCTCAGTTCTGGGACGAGTCTGGTGGCATACCTTAGAATCTTCTCTAATTTCTTCTTGTAATTTACCTAGGTATGGACTCCAGGCTGGAGCTGCATACTCCAGGAATGGTCAGACATAAGTTGTATATAAGGATCTGAATGATTTCCTATACTAGTTTTTAAAACCAGTTTTTGTGTTGGCCAATCTAGCATATGCCGCTGATGAAATTCTTTGGATGTGGGCTTTTGAGGACAGGTTCGGTGTGATATCAACCTCCAGATCTTTTATATACTTGACTCTTGCAGGATTTCAGCTCCCAGATGGTACCTTGTGTTTAGCCTCCCGCTGCCTTCGCCTAATTTCATTACTTTACACTTTCATGATTTAAACTTTAGTAGTCATTTTCTAGACCATTTCTCCAGTTTGTCCTTGTCCAGGTCGCCCTGTAATCTCTGTCTATCTTTATCTGTCTTGATTCTTCTCATAATTTGTGCATCACAGCAAACATTGAGAGGAACGAGTTTATACCTTCTGGAAGATCGTTTACAAATATCAGAAACAAGAGGATGGGTCCAAATAGAGAGCCCTGTGGTACTTCGCTGGTAACATCTCTCCACTCTGAAATCTCACCCCCTCACAGCTGTCTTTTGTTGCTTAGGTACTTTCTTTTCCAAAGGAAAACCTTCCCTCCCACTCCTGCCTGCATTTCCAGCTTGCGCACTAGTCTCTTGTGTGGTACTGTGTCAAAGGCTTTTTGGCAGTCTAGCCAGATTTTTGTCGCCTGGTCGTAGAATTCAATTAATCTTATGAGGCAAGATTTACCATCCCTGAACCCAGGACGATGATGTGTTACAAAGTTCTTTCGCTCCAAATGTTTTACTAGTTTTTTTCCGCACAACCTTTTCCATCACCAATCACAGTAAGCAAGTTAGGGACACTGGCCTAACTTTTGCCTTCAGTGCCTCATGTCTGTCGATATACAAGAATCCCGATTCTTGTATATCAGGATTACATTAGCCGTCTTCCATATTTGTGGCAGTTCTCCTGTTACCAATGATTTCTTATACACAGGTGTGTATGAGTATGTGTGTGTATGTGTATTTCCTATTTGTATCTGCAGAATTGAGCTATTAGCTCTTGGAATCCGCCATTCAAACCAATTTATTTTTCCTCTGTTATGTCTACTAAATATATTTCCCTTACACACACACACTCACACATTCCCAGAAAGTAGCCCGTAGCAGCTGTCTAACTCTCAGGTACCTATTTACTGCTAGGTGAACAGGTGGATTCGGGTGAAAGAAACTCAGCCCATTTGTTTCTGCCTCTGCCGGGGATCGAACCCGGGCCCTTAAGACTACGACCCGAGAGCACTGTCCACTCAGCCGCGAGACCCCTAGTGTGCGAGTGTGTGTATTCACCTAGTTGTATTCACTTAGTTGTGCTTGCAAGGGTTAAGCTCTGCTCTTTCGGCCCGCCTCTCAACTGTCAATCAACTGTTACTAACTAATTTTTTTTTTCTCTCACCCCACACACACACACTCAGGAAGCAGTCCGTAACAGCTGTGTAACTCCCAGGTACCAAATAACTGCTAGGTAACAGGGACATCAGAGTGAAAAAAACTCTGCCTATTTGTCTCTGCCGGTGCCGGGAATCGAACCCGGGCCACAGGATTACGAGTCCTGCGCGCTGTCTACTCAGCTACCAGACCCCTGTGTGCATGTGTGTGTGTGTGTGTGTGTGTGTGTGTGTGTGTGTGTACTTTTATATACAAGTTACGAAAATGTCATGATACCGTCATGGACACCAGGATACTAGAGTTTAGGTAAGTACTAGCTTCTCCAGTAAGTCTATGGTTACATGATCCAGGAAGGATTGCGCCTTCAACTTGTAAATCCGGTAAGCTTCTTAAAAAAAAAAAAAATCTTCGGCAATTACAAAAAAAAAAAAAAAAAAAATGTACCATTTCATAGATATGTTATCAGTAGTGCATTTACACAGTTATGGTTTTGTCTTATTTGCATTTACACAGTTATGGTTTTGTCTTATTTGCATTTACACAGTTATGGTTTTGTCTTATTTGCATTTACACAGTTATGGTTTTGTCTTATTTGCATTTACACAGTTATGGTTTTGTCTTATTTGCATTTACACAGTTATGGTTTTGTCTTATTTGCATTTACACAGTTATGGTTTTGTCTTATTTGCATTTACACAGTTATGGTTTTGTCTTATTTGCATTTACACAGTTATGGTTTTGTCTTATTTCAGGTACGTGGAGCCAGACACCGGACAGAGGTCCTACAGGTTCCTGGTCCCCATGGACGGCTGCGGCACCGGCGCCACTGAAGAGGACGACACCGTTGTCTCTAATGTCGTCATATTTCAGATGGACTCCGCTGTACAGGTGATACGCCATACACGTTTTACATGGACGGGGGCTTTTTCTGTCACCAAATGCCCCCCCCCCCTGTTTATCTTTAGCAGTAAATTTAGAGTTCAGTCAGCTTGTTGTGGGGCGGTAAATAGGTACCTGGGAGTTTAGTCGGCTTGTTGTGGGGCGGTAAATAGGTACCTGGGAGTTTAGTCGGCTTGTTGTGGGGCGGTAAATAGGTACCTGGGAGTTTAGTCGGCTTGTTGTGGGGCGGTAAATAGGTACCTGGGAGTTTAGTTAGTTTGATGTGGGGTTGAATCCTCTGGAAGGTCGTCCGTAGTTCTTCCTTTGAGGGGTAACCTCGGTACTCCATCCAAAGTATATATATATATATATATATATATATATATATATATATATATATATATATATATATATATATATATATATATATATATATATATATATATATATTTTCACTGCCTGCCTATCCTCGACAAAATGAATTATATTCATATACATATGAATATAATTCATATACATATTGAATATAATCTATACGCATGTATATTCAATGCTTCATTGGCTATGACTGCGTTCAATATTGATTATTTTTTCTTTAGGGTTTCTAACCCCCCCACCCTCTGTCAAGTGCTCTTGCACCTTGGTTTAATTGGAAGAGGATTTTTCCAATTACCATATTTGTTCAAGGTTGGCTAAATAAACAAAAATTAATTATATAATGTATTATACTTATTATATGGTATATATAATCAGGGCATGCACCGCAATCTTACTGATTAATCTGCCAGTTTATCAGAACAAACCTTTCTTGTAAATTAACTAATCTATTTCGTCCATCGTTCTGACGTTAGGCAGAACAAAAATAGTCAGATTTGCACGTAACCTTGCCAAGAGGCCTGCACTTGTATATGTAAGTTTAATACACACAATGGAAAGGCATGAAGATAATGGTAAAAACATTGTAGTCTCACACCTAACCAATTTTATGTCTTGTCACGGCGTCTGCAGGAAGTGTGGGACACAGCTAAGAAGCTATCGTGTGTTTGGACGAATAAATACAGTAAAGCTGTTAATTTCAAACCATTGCAAGTGTCTATGTTGGATGTGGTCCAGACTCGCTTCGAGGGAGACGACCTCAAGTGCTGGATGGATATTCAACGAGGCACCTACCCCAATGTAAGTATTTTCTCCTAATCCTATGGGAGTATACTCACTCCTACTTCCTTGGGAGTATACTAACTCCTATTTCCCTGGGAGTACTTTTATCCCCATGGAAGTACTCGCTCCTACCTCCAAGGGAGTACTTCCACCAACCTCAATGGACATAATCTCTATTTTTTTCCAAATATTTTACCTACTGTTTCCCTCTAATCCTCTGCTATGAGTTATAAAAGTCTGAAATGAACAACAATTTCAATGTGCTAGGAAATAAGGTAGACGCAACTTGATATAAGGAAATGTCTCTTGAATCCTATGCAAAGGCCACATGCCTTCAAAATATATTACAAATATATCAGTGGACATCATGGCTATCTTACATGCATGGGACGCATGTAATTAACCATAGTACGCTTGTCCCAAGTTGAGTGAGTACATTATAACTATCCTTGAGGCAATTCCCGCTCTACGAGTTTCATTTTGTAACGCGGCCTCAACAGACCCAGCCTATGGACGGTATTCTTCGCATCGGCGAGCCTCTGACGGTAATGGTGTATCTTAAGAACGACGACAAACGCCTGGACGTGGCAGTGCGCGACTGCTGGGCCTACGGCGAGCCGGAGTTCGAGGACCCAGATACACCGAAGCTCCAGCTGACGTCCAGTGATGGCTGCCCAACGTGAGTCTCTCTCATGATTAACTAATGCTCAGTTTACAATTAAAAAATACAACATATGATCCCCCTCCCCCTCGAGAAAATGCAAATAATAATTATTCCAATTGTTTCATATTCGAAGGAGAATGAAGCTGATGCACTTCTGGTCTCGAACCCACGACACCTTCGACACCGGCGCCTCCCTCATCACCTACACCAACATGTCCGCCTTCAAGTTCCCGGATCGCATGCAGGTGTTCCTCACCTGCAACGTACAGGTGAGCAAATGACTTCTGACGCAGAGTTATATGAGCGATCAAAATGGCTTTCTTGTTTGTTTAGAAGTTATGATTTGGTGTAGTTAAAGCGCCGCTCAATATTATGAGCTTGAATGTTCTTAGGCAATTTTGATTCTTAAGTACATATATGGGCAGAGGTGAGCATAGACAATACATAGGCACGAAGAGAAGCAACAATAATGCAAATAGGCATTAGGAGAGTAACAGTTATACAGATAGGCACAAGACGCAATAATAAAGTATTGACACTGGAAATAAAGTAAATATGCATTGGAAAAAAACACAATAATGCAGATAGGCACCGCGAAGAGAAGCGAGATAAATGCTGATAGGTATGAGAAGAAGCAAAAGTATTATAGATAGACACAAGAAGACGCAACAATAATGCAGATAGGTACAAGTAGAAGAAGCAATACCTCACAATACTACACATGACGAATACACTGGTGACATTCTTGAACGATGTATAAAGTAAATCAAATATTTAATCATAACCAAGAAGCGCTAAGTGCATCAAGCAGTGATGCAGATACGAAATCAATTATTTCCACTGATGAAAACAATTAAATAAAACATCAGGAATAAACAAACTCTAAAGTTTCAGAGATTAAATTATAGCGCTAGACACAAAATCATATATATGACATGCGCGGTTTCGGTTTTGTCACTGAAAGCATATATATATGATTTGCGCGATTTAAGGGTTAAGACTATGAAAGATTAGTTATAATGTGATATTATAATAATCAAAATGATTACTATATTAATTATGATTGATTTAAAACTAGAGTAACATCGAAGTATTAAGTTACCTTTAGCTACTTGTAATGTTTTCTAGACGTTAACATTAACAAAAACTATTTTAAATACTTTAGATTTGCATAGAGCACTGTGAGGACCGCTGCGAAGGAGAGCCATCTGAGCCAGTAACCTTCCGTGAGATCTTTAAGATTACAACGCCCCTAACACCAACGCGACCACCACCACCACCACCTTACTGCCGGCCTGGCTCTAAGGATCCCCGCTGTCGTCCAAGTACACACAAACCCTTCTGTGCACCAGGGTCGACTGATCCAGCCTGTAGACCTATAAGTACCACTAAACCTAAATGCTATCCAGGATCAAAAGACCCAGAATGCAGACCACCAATTGTGAGTCCTCCAGGAGTTCGCCCGCCGCCCGTTCAAGAACCAGTTTGTGTACCGGGATCCGGAGACCCGCGGTGCCCTCAACCAACGGGTCAACCATGCAGGCCAGGATCTTTAGACCCCCGCTGCCGTAAGCCTCCTACTACTCCAGTTTGCTTCCCTGGTTCAAGAGATCCACATTGTCTGAAGCCAACCACGCCACGACCTACCACGACATTTATTTGCGTACCAGGATCTAAAGACCCACGATGTCCTCAAGTTACTACACCTCGCATACCGACATGTTATCCTGGATCATTGGATCCACGGTGTCCTCAGCCAACTACACCACGACCAACTCGACCGACCACACCCTTTACCTGCCGACCAGGATCTAAAGACCCACGGTGTCCTCAACTAACTACGCCCCGTCCACCGACTTGCTATCCTGGATCACTGGATCCAAGGTGTCCTCAACCGACTACACCACGACCAACTCGACCGACCACACCCTTCACCTGCCGACCAGGATCCAAAGACCCACGGTGTCCTCAAGTTACGACACCCCGTGAACCGACTTGTTATCCGGGATCACTGGATCCAAGGTGTCCTCAACCGACTACACCACGACCAACTCGACCGACCACACCCTTCACCTGCCGACCAGGATCTAAAGACCCACGGTGTCCACAACTAACTACGCCCCGTCCACCGACTTGTTATCCTGGATCACTGGATCCAAGGTGTCCTCAACCGACCACCCCGAAGCCCATTTTTCCACCAACCACACCCTTCACCTGCCGACCAGGATCCAAAGACCCACGGTGTCCTCAACCTACTCCACCGACTTGCTATCCTGGATCACCGGATCCAAGGTGTTCTAAACCAACTACACCACGACCAACTCCACCAACCACACCCTTCACCTGCCGACCAGGATCCAAAGACCCACGGTGTCCTCAACCTACTCCACCGACTTGCTATCCTGGATCACCGGATCCAAGGTGTCCTCAACCTACTCCATCCCGTCCACTGACTTGCTATCCCGGATCACCAGATCCAAGGTGTCCTAAACCAACTACACCACAACCAACTCCACCAACCACACCCTTCACCTGCCGACCAGGATCAAAAGACCCACGGTGTCCTCAACCTACTCCACCGACTTGCTATCCTGGATCACCGGATCCAAGGTGTCCTCAACCAACTACACCACGACCAACTCCACCAACCACACCCTTCACCTGCCGACCAGGATCAAAAGACCCACGGTGTCCTCAACCTACTCCACCCCGTCCACCGACTTGCTATCCTGGATCTACGGATCCACGATGTCCTAAACCAACTACACCACGACCAACTCCACCAACCACACCCTTCACCTGCCGACCAGGATCCAAAGACCCACGGTGTCCTCAACCTACTCCACCGACTTGCTATCCTGGCTCACTAGATCCAAGGTGTCCTCAACCAACTACACCACGACCAACTCCACCAACCACACCCTTCACCTGCCGACCAGGATCAAAAGACCCACGGTGTCCTCAACCTACTACACCCCGTCCACCGACTTGCTATCCTGGATCACTAGATCCAAGGTGTCCAAAACCAACTACACCACGACCAACTCCACCAACCACACCCTTCACTTGCCGCCCAGGATCAAAAGACCCACGGTGTCCTCAACCTACTCCACCTCGTGAACCGACTTGCTATCCTGGCTCATCAGATCCAAGGTGTCCTCAGCCGACAACCCCGAAGCCCATTTTTCCACCAACCACACCCTTCACCTGCCGACCAGGATCCAAAGACCCACGGTGTCCTCAACCTACTACACCCCGTGAACCGACTTGTTATCCTGGATCCCTAGATCCAAGATGTCCTCGACCAACTACACCACGACCAACTCCACCAACCACACCCTTCACTTGCCGACCAGGATCCAAAGACCCACGATGTCCTCAACCTACTCCACCCCGTCCACCGACTTGCTATCCTGGATCTACGGATCCACGATGTCCTAAACCAACTACACCGCGACCAACTCCTCCAACCACACCCTTTACTTGCCGACCAGGATCCAAAGACCCACGGTGTCCTCAACCTACTCCACCCCGTCCACCGACTTGCTATCCTGGATCTACAGATCCACGATGTCCTAAACCAACTACACCGCGACCAACACCACCAACCACACCCTTCACTTGCCGACCAGGATCCAAAGATCCACGGTGTCCTCAACCTACTCCACCCCGTCCACCGACTTGCTATCCTGGATCTACGGATCCACGGTGTCCTAAACCAACTACACCACGACCAAGTCCACCAACCACACCCTTCACTTGCCGACCAGGATCCAAAGACCCACGGTGTCCTCAACCTACTCCACCCCGTCCACCGACTTGCTATCCTGGATCTACAGATCCACGATGTCCTAAACCAACTACACCACGACCAACTCCACCAACCACACCTTTCACCTGCCGACCAGGATCCAAAGACCCACGGTGTCCTCAACCTACTCCTCCCCGTCCACCGACTTGTTATCCTGGATCTACGGATCCACGGTGTCCTAAACCAACTACACCACGACCAACTCCACCAACCACACCTTTCACTTGCCGACCAGGATCCAAAGACCCACGGTGTCCTCAACCTACTCCACCCCGTCCACCGACTTGCTATCCTGGATCTACGGATTCACGATGTCCTAAACCAACTACACCACGACCAAGTCCACCAACCACACCCTTCACTTGCCGACCAGGATCCAAAGACCCACGGTGTCCTCAACCTACTCCACCCCGTCCACCGACTTGCTATCCTGGATCTACGGATCCAAGATGTCCTCGACCAACTACACCACGACCAACTCCACCAACCACACCTTTCACTTGCCGACCAGGATCCAAAGACCCACGGTGTCCTCAACCTACTCCACCCCGTCCACCGACTTGCTATCCTGGATCTACGGATCCACGGTGTCCTAAACCAACTACACCACGACCAACTCCACCAACCACACCTTTCACTTGCCGACCAGGATCCAAAGACCCACGGTGTCCTCAACCTACTCCACCCCGTCCACCGACTTGCTATCCTGGATCTACGGATCCACGATGTCCTAAACCAACTACACCACGACCAACACCACCAACCACACCCTTCACTTGTCGACCAGGATCCAAAGACCCACGGTGTCCTCAACCAACTACACCACGGCCACCGACTTGCTATCCTGGATCACTAGATCCAAGATGTCCTAAACCAACTACACCACGACCAACTCCACCAACCACACCCTTCACCTGCCGACCAGGATCCAAAGACCCACGGTGTCCTCAACCAACTACACCACGGCCACCGACTTGCTATCCTGGATCACTAGATCCAAGATGTCCTAAACCAACTACACCACGACCAACTCCACCAACCTCACCCTTCACCTGCCGACCAGGATCAAAAGACCCACGGTGTCCTCAACCTACTCCACCTCGTGAACCGACTTGCTATCCTGGCTCACTAGATCCAAGGTGTCCTAAACCAACTACACCACGACCAACTCTACCAACCACACCCTTCACCTGCCGACCAGGATCAAAAGACCCACGGTGTCCTCAACCTACTCCACCCCGTCCACCGACTTGCTATCCTGGATCTACGGATCCAAGGTGTCCTCAACCGACAACCCCGAAGCCCATTTTTCCACCAACCACGCCCTTCACCTGCCGACCAGGATCCAAAGACCCACGGTGTCCTCAACCAACTACACCACGGCCACCGACTTGCTATCCTGGATCACTAGATCCAAGATGTCCTAAACCAACTACACCACGACCAACTCCACCAACCACACCCTTCACCTGCCGACCAGGAACAAAAGACCCACGGTGTCCTCAACCTACTCCACCTCGTGAACCGACTTGCTATCCTGGCTCACTAGATCCAAGGTGTCCTAAACCTACTACACCACGACCAACTCGACCGACCACACCCTTCACCTGCCGACCAGGATCCAAAGACCCACGGTGTCCTCAACCTACTCCACCCCGTCCACCGACTTGCTATCCTGGATCTACAGATCCACGATGTCCTAAACCAACTACACCGCGACCAAGACCACCAACCACACCCTTCACTTGCCGACCAGGATCCAAAGACCCACGGTGTCCTCAACCTACTCCACCCCGTCCACCGACTTGCTATCCTGGATCTACGGATCCACGGTGTCCTAAACCAACTACACCACGACCAAGTCCACCAACCACACCCTTCACCTGCCGACCAGGATCCAAAGACCCACGGTGTCCTCAACCTACTCCACCCCGTCCACCGACTTGCTATCCTGGATCTACGGATCCAAGGTGTCCTAAACCGACTACACCACGACCAACTCTTCCAACCACACCCTTCACCTGCCGACCAGGATCCAAAGACCCACGGTGTCCTCAACCTACTTCACCCCGTCCACCGACTTGCTATCCTGGATCAGTGGATCCAAGGTGTCCTCAACCGACAACCCCTAAGCCCATTTTTCCACCAACCACACCCTTCACTTGCCGACCAGGATCCATAGACCCACGGTGTCCTCAACCTACTCCACCCCGTCCACCGACTTGCTATCCTGGATCTACGGATCCAAGGTGTCCTAAACCGACTACACCACGACCAACTCTTCCAACCACACCCTTCACCTGCCGACCAGGATCCAAAGACCCACGGTGTCCTCAACCTACTCCACCCCGTCCACCGACTTGCTATCCTGGATCAGTGGATCCAAGGTGTCCTCAACCGACAACCCCTAAGCCCATTTTTCCACCAACCACACCCTTCACTTGCCGACCAGGATCCAAAGACCCACGGTGTCCTCAACCTACTCCACCTCGTGAGCCGACTTGCTATCCTGGCTCACCGGATCCAAGGTGTCCTAAACCAACTACACCACGACCAACTCCACCGACCACACCTTTCACCTGCCGACCAGGATCCAAAGACCCACGGTGTCCTCAACCTACTCCACCCCGTCCACCGACTTGCTATCCTGGATCTACGGATCCAAGGTGTCCTAAACCAACTACACCACGACCAACTCCACCGACCACACCTTTCACTTGCCGACCAGGATCCAAAGACCCACGGTGTCCTCAGCCTACGCCTCCCCGTCCACCGACTTGCTATCCTGGATCACCGGATCCACGGTGTCCTAAACCAACTACACCACGACCAACTCCACCAACCACACCTTTCACCTGCCGACCAGGATCCAAAGACCCACGGTGTCCTCAACCTACTTCACCCCGTCCACCGACTTGCTATCCTGGATCACCGGATCCAAGGTGTCCTAAACCAACTACACCCCGTCCCCCGACTTGCTATCCTGGATCACCGGATCCAAGGTGTCCTCGACCAACTACACCACGACCAACTCCTCCACCAACCACACCCTTCACCTGCCGACCAGGATCCAAAGACCCACGGTGTCCTCAACCTACCACATTCCCCCCGACAATTCCAATTTCTTGTGGACCTGACTCTCGGGATCCTCGTTGTCCTCAACCGCCCGCTCCACCAACCTGCGGCCCGGGTTCCAAAGATCCCCGATGCAGGCCGTCGGACCCAGCCTGCCTTCCGGGTACTGGTGACCCTCGGTGCCCAGGTACACCTCCGCCAGATATATGTGGGCCTGATTCAACTGCTCCAGGATGTCCTCGGCCTGCGACTTCCACTGCGCCTCCGACAACTCAAATAGGCGACGGATCAGACAGTCGACCTGTCACCAGTAAGACGCCAGGAAAGGACCAAGACTTCCACGGAGAGGCAGACCCCAAGTATCATGCTTTCCATAGTTGTAAGTATTCGTTTTTTTTATATTGCTTTTGTTTAGTTTGGTTTTAATTGGGAATTATTAACAATTATAATTAATTGATGTTTATAAAAATGTTTGTCCTTTAATGTATTTAAGACAAAGAGAACCCTTGAGCTCTGAGTAACATTAACGATCGCCTGGGAAATAATATTATAGTAGAACCCTTAACTGTTGAAGAATATGATGTGTATGAAGCGACACATGTTGTTCCCCTTGGGTTCTGTTGGGTTCACTTGGGTTCCCTTGGGTCCCACTTGGGTCTCATTGGGTCCCCTTGGGTTCCCTTGGGTCCACTTGGGTCCCCTTGAGTCCCCTTGGGTTCCCTTGGGTTCCACTTGGGTCCCCTTGGGTTCCACTTGGGTCCCCTTGGGTTCCACTTGGGTTCCCTTGGGTTCCACTTGACAGATGGATTCATGGGACTAACCTCGAGCAGTCGTTTAACTTTTGTTCAGCTAATTTTTTTAATGGGGGTGTAGGGGGTGTGGGGAGTGGGTGTGTTGGGGAATGCTTATGTTTCTTACAGTTTTAACAGACGATTAATTTATGGCTGAATTTAGTCACGATCTTGTTATTTCCTTTGTGAGTTGTGAATTACTATTTTGCTTGACTTTACAACGTAAGTGTTGCTTCGTATTAGTTGAGTTATTGAATACTGCGAATTGAATTTTGTTCCAAGCAATTTGTTATTATGTTTTGCTGTTACTCACGTGAATTATTCATGATTTGAAATGGTTTATAATTCTCATGAACTTTAATTTAAAATTTAATTGTATATGCTTCTAACTGATACATTAACAATTGGGGTTTTTTCTGTATTAATTTAATCGATTTATAAAAATAAGGATGAATTCTGTAAAACACTTGGAACGTAAAGTGCAATGAAGATCATATATTACAATATTTACCACTACTTTAATCCTGATTTTTGTCATGATATCCTCTCTCTCTCTCTCTCTCTCTCTCTCTCTCTCTCTCTCTCTCTCTCTCTCTCTCTCTCTCTCTCTCTCTCAATAAAAGCCATCGATATATGTACTCGAACATCTAGTGGTACAAACAAAGGCCTGGCCAGAGCCTGGATAATGCCTCATAATGAGGACCCAAGCCTCATGGTGAGGTTCCCAAGCCTCATGGTGAGGTTCCAAGTCTCATGGTGTGGTCCCAAGCCTCATGATGAGGTCCCAAGCCTCATGGTGAGGTCCCAAGCCTCATGATGAGGTCTCAAGCCTCATGGTGAGGTCCCAAGCATAACACGTGGCTGGGAAGAGAAAGGTACCCACCATTCTTCTCTGGGTCAAGGCTGCCACTCGACCGGCAACACAATAAACAGCTCTTTCGCTTCGTGTAACAGGTGTACAGCATATATATATATATATATATATATATATATATATTTCTGTACCAGAAATATGTACAAAGAAACAAAAATTCGCTTAACCTAGGGACAGTGATTCTCATGTCCATATACATAAACGAACATATCTAGTGTTTATATTATTGCATAAGTGTGTTTTATTTGTAAATGTGTAACTTTTATGTTTTATTTATATGTATACAAGAGTTCTTACATTCTTGTGAAGCCACTAGCACACATAGCGTTTCCTTAATCTTATTTTTCTCTGGAATACGACCCGCTAAATCTTTTAACAATCTGGTACCCATTCACTGCTGGGTAAAGAGAGGCGTACATTTAAGGAGTGGCGTCTAGTCAATTCTCCCCGGCCAGGATACGAACCCAAGCCGAATCGCTCGTGAAGCGCGTATCTCAAGCGTACAAAAAAAATGCTTGCATTAAATGTGGGCAGAAGTCACGTACGAATGCACAGCTAACATCTCATAGGTGTTGACAGTGACCAGCCGGAGACTCATAGTCTCTGGTGAGTTTCTTCACTATGTTGTTTAAGATTCAGCTACTGGGAACAAAATGTTTTAAGTAGCACGGGCTATAGTGAGCCCGTAGAGGACTTACCTGGCACAGGAGCGGGGCTGTAACTATTCTTCTCTAGCTCGGAGCACCATTTATTTGGTTTTTGGTGTCCCGGTGTTCGGGTTTTGCTCCAGTGAATATGACCTACAAGGAGGATAATTATTTCGTTGGTGAGAGCTGAGGGGGACTTTGGATAGGACGCTCTCTTGACAAGTTTTAATGGCGTGTAATTTGTAAATATACATAACAGGAATATTGTATTATTTTCATGCATTTAATGTCTTATTAAAAAACAAAGTAGGAGCGAATAATAGATAGACGAGTAGGTAATTCATTTCCTTGCAATGCGTTGGTGATCACATTCGTTCCTCAGTTACAGAGCTTGTCGGGAGAATCACTTCACTCACATGTATTGTAATGAATTATTGCTAGTTCACGTGAACATATTATTGAGGGAATATAGAGAACTACGGCTCATCTGGGGCGTCTGTTAATAACTTTCTGTACTCTAAAGTTTGCTTCTATGATGTTCCCTGGTAACTTGTTCTGTATATATACACAACACTTTCCGAACAATTGTTTTCCTGTATATTTTTTATAAATATTTACTTATCCAACGTTAATCCATTGTTTCGTATCCAAACTTGGCTTGATGCTTTTAATACGCTGTTTATTCCTCCTTTGGTAAATCTTTTATTGCCCATTTGTGTACTTAAGTCATGTTCCTCCTTGAGCTGCGTCTTTCTTGAAGGTGAAAATTTTGCTTTCTGAGTCTCTCTTCACGGGGAGGAGAATCTGAACTCTTGAGATTATCTTTGTTATACTCCATGAATACTTTCCACATAATTTACATTTATTCAACAATACGGTTTCTGCATAGTCCAAGTTGGGTCTCGTAAGGGTCAGATCATCACGTTATTTCCTCCTGTTACCGGTGATTATATATCTCTTCAAGGGGCCCTTACATTAATCTTCATATCTTCTTATTCGTCTCTTAATAAATGGGCAATTTTATTCTCGACAGATCTGTACCTACCGCCTCCTCGACCCAGAAGCCATGCTCACCGGGGACGACGAGAGGTTGCTGCTGCTGCTGCTGGGGAGACAATGATGGTGAGCCTCGGGGTGCAACAGCTGGTGACCGCCCCATCTTCTCCCGCTCAAAACATCATCGTCGACACTGAAGGGGACAACCTCTTGCTCGAGATCACCGACTCCGGCCGCGTTGTGTTGCCGCTTCGAGAGGCTCGTCCGCTCATCGAAGAGGCCAAGTTGGACTACAGAACATCGCTGGCCAAGGCGTTGGTGAAAGACAAGTATGCGTCCGTCGAAAAGGCTGTGCTCCGGGAGCCTAAATATTCTTACTTGAGGTCAGCTGAAGATGACTCGTCATCGCCACTGTCCGGAACGGGCGCGCTCCTACTGTCGCTGATGTCTATGGGTGTCGTCGTGGGATTCGTCGCTGTCGTCCGCGCCTTGAAGTGGCCGCGACAAGAGAAGGACACCACAACCTCGACAGCTTAAAAATATATTGGCAAGCATTGAGCAAGCATGTTGCAAGTTTGGAATTATATGCCAAATTGCATGCAGATATAATGTAAACCCAAATTATAATCAAAATGGGACTGCAGAGCACCGATGGGTCATATTGGGTTATGTCATAGGTGAAGAAATTGAAATTCAATTGTGAAATACTCATCTTTTTTTTTTTTTACTGTATGGTAATAACACAATACGATTTCTCTGAGCTGGCTCAGGGATGCTATCTTGTTTAAACTATACCTGTCACGAATTAGGTAACTCTGCTGTTCTAACAAATAAGACATTAAAATCAAACTGAACACTTATTCGCGTTTGAAATGCGAAATTCCTCACCCACTGGTCAATGTGGACCACACGACTTAATATCAATTAGAGGAGTCTGTGGGCTGTTTATATATACTAATTAATGTATTGGAATAAAAAGCGTATATCTTATCTGCCCAACAATTAACCCCTATTCACAGCTTGATCCTCTTTAAGGACGGTCACAGCGTCAACCACAGTCTTGCCATAACCTAGGTCAAAGTTGAGCATGGCTTCCTTCACTACAGCCGGCTGTTGTAAGGTGTATTGCTGTGTTGGTAATACTTGGGACGTGAAAGTAGCGAGAGCAGTATTATTGTGAATCCCGACCAATCATCTCTATACCAGAGTCTTTCTTTGAATGTTGCGTTTAATTTATGTAGAAACTGAAGTGTGTGGGATAGTTCTTGGAGTGAGGGGACGTTCACTATGGGTTGCCAGGGTTACTTACATGTTAATGGTCATTGTTCTCGTAGACAGGTGCTTTGGGCTAAGTTATTCCAGACTGACATGAGGGTTTAATATAATCAGTCGAAATGACAAATGATCCATGATGAGTATTGAAGATTTCCTCGATGAATAGTGATTCATGAAGTCATTATAAATAATTATCAGCACATTTACTACCCCTGCGATATTGTGGTTAACATCTTAGTGTTTAAGCGGGACATAGGGAGGGAGGGGTTGCCAGTTGTATGTAAATTGGATTTTATCAGTTTTAACTCCAAACAAGTGTCAATAACCTCAGCTGAGCTGAACCTTTATAGGGTTTATATTTATGGTTGTATACAACAACCATAAAACCCTGACGCACAAGGTCGGTCATGCACAGGAAGCTGTTATAGGACCCGTAAGGACAAGATCAACCTGACACAGTTCCCTGGAAACACAAACCGAAACTGTCACTATTTTCCGCTTGTTACAACTTATAATAAAGTTGTTACATCTTGGCTTAACGTGTTTATGACGTATTAGAACGTTGTTAAAACTTGCTATATTGGTTGTTATAACTGGTTAGGTGGTGTTAAAACTTGTTCGAACGTTGTACCAACGTCGTAGTTTCGGTATGTGTTTGGCGGGTTCAGCTCAGCTGAGGTTTCCGACAACACCACTTCAAGACTAACTAAGCCAGTTCTACTTTCAAATAAGCTAGAGAATGTCCGTAAAATAATAGGTATTGAAGCCCTTGGCGTTGCAACTCGCACCAAGAGGAAGTTATGGTGTGTTGTTGTATCCTAAGGTGGAGTGTCTTGGGTGGAGTGACTTGGGTGGAGAGTGTCTTAGGTGGAGAGTGTCTTGGGTGGAGTGACTTGGGTGGAGAGTGTCTTAGGTGGAGAGTGTCTTGGGTGGAGAGTGTCTTGGGTGGAGAGTGTCTTGGGTGAAGTGTC
Organism: Procambarus clarkii; assembly: GCF_020424385.1. Lineage (NCBI taxonomy): Eukaryota > Metazoa > Arthropoda > Malacostraca > Decapoda > Cambaridae > Procambarus > Procambarus clarkii. Next base: position 7,869 of record NW_025565679.1, on the reverse strand, counting down.
TTGGGTGGAGAGTGTCTTGGGTGGAGAGTGTCTTGGGTGGAGAGTGTCTTAGGTGGAGAGTGTTATGGGTGGAGAGTGTCTTGGGTGAAGTGTCTTGGGTGGAGTGTTGGGGGAAAGGGTGGGGGGGCCTAAATGAAGCTACTAATAAAGATTTTTTCAGAATTTTCTTGGTTTTACTCTTATTCCTACTACTCATAGCCTTATAAATATATATATATATATATATATATATATATATATATATATATATATATATATATATATATATATATATATATATATATATATATGCAAACAAGCCTGAATGGTCCCCAGGACTATATACAACTGAAAACTCACACCCCAGAAGTGACTCGAACCCATACTCCCACAACTCGTGATGGTCAAGCGGATTAAGGCGTCCCTGTACATACCAGTTGTGGGAGTATGGGTTCGAGTCACTTCTGGGTGTGAGTTTTCAGTTATATATATATATATATATATATATATATATATATATATATATATATATATATATATATATATATATATATATGCGGAAAATCCACAGAGAAATATGAAATGAGGTGAACGTTTCGGCTCTGTTAAAGCCTTTGTCAACACCAGACTGACTCATCAGTCAGTCTGGTGTTGACAAAGGCTTTAACAAAGCCGAAACGTTCACCTCATTTCATATTTCTCTGTGGATTTTCCGCATAAAATGATCAGTGTTTTGTGATCGTCAATTGCATATATATATATATATATATATATATATATATATATATATATATATATATATATATATATATATATATATATATATATATATATATATATATATATATATATATAAACAAATGCTCCTTATTACGAGTCAGAGATTAATTTTCAGTTTGAAAGAAAGAGTCTAATTTATGTCAATTACAATATATTTTGCATCATAACTACCCAGTCTATCTATCAATAACCTTACTCATAGATGACTGCTCATATATAATTAACTTAGCTTGACAATGAACATTATATTAAAACATTATATATGACGATAAAAAACAGCACAACTCATTTTGACGGGATGCCGAATATATGAGAGAAAAAAACAAGAACAGTAATTATTATGGCAATTCTAACGACATTAAGTCACATAATTTATAAACATCTGACATAACATACAACAAAGTTAAGAGCCATCCTCCCTAGTGAAATGTCAGCACTGTGAAGGAATGCCCGACAGACCACGGGAACATTATTCAACACAGTACACAGTTACCAACCCAATACGATTTCAACTTAGATTCAACAGATCAGAAGAAATTGTTAAACACATGGGGGGCAAAAATCTTACTGAAGCGACCATACGAGTCATAAATACTCATACTCCTCCTCAGTAAAGCAGAAATAGGTAAAAAGTAACACTTAGTGGGCCAGCCAGAGGCTTAGAGCCTACGTAGGAATATCACTGAAATAAAATAAAAATCTCTCTATTAAAGGCCAGCAGCTGTTTCCGGTTATGGAGCTTTATTTTAGGGTATGAAATAAAAAAAATCACATTTCTTAGACTGGGTAATGACACATTGGCAAAGAAAGAAAAAATAATATCATAAAATTTGAAAGCTAAGACTCGGAATAACTATAATAAAAAAATATAGAAATTTTCAAATTCTTTGAGTATCATGAAGCAAATAACATTAACAATATAGTTGTAAGAAAATAGTCATGCACTTCGAGGTCACTATTGTTGTGGCTATGTCACTGGAGCCGTAACTACGAGGTCACTGGAGCCGTAACTACGAGGTCACTGGAGCCGTAACTACGAGGTCACTGGAGCCGTAACTACGAGGTCACTGGAGCCGTAACTACGAGGTCACTGGAGCCGTAACTATAAGGTCACTGGAGCCGTAACTATAAGGTCACTGGAGCCGTAACTATAAGGTCACTGGAGCTGTAACTATAAGGTCACTGGAGCTGTAACTATAAGGTCACTGGAGCCGTAACTATAAGGTCACTGGAGCCGTAACTATAAGGTCACTGGAGCTGTAACTATAAGGTCACTGGAGCCGTAACTATAAGGTCACTGGAGCTGTAACTATAAGGTCACTGGAGCCGTAACTATAAGGTCACTGGAGCCGTAACTATAAAACCTAACCATCTTACAAATTACATCTGAATTTAGGCGTTTGCTCGTATGGTTTCAAAAGATTTCAAAACGTCATGAAAACCTTTAATTGAAAGTTTTCTCTCCTAACCTAACAGACTAAGCCAGAGAACCCAAAACAGAAAACGGGACAGTACGTCACTTTCGTGAGCCGATTTCATTTCAAATTAGGCCATTTTTGGTCATAGTGCGCATACGAGCGAATAGCAACGTTATTTTAAAAGGGCGGTTGAATTATAAGGCCAATGGAGCCGTAACTATAAGAACATAAAAATGAAGGTAACTGCAGAAGGCTTATTGGCCCATACGAGGCAGCTCCTATTTATATCCACCCAATCTCATTCATATATATATGTCTAACCTACGCTTGAAACAATCAAGGGATCCTACTTCTATTATGTTACACGGTAATTGGTTCCACATATCTACAACCCTGCTACCTATAACAGGGTTGTTATAGGTCGCTGGAGCCGTAACTACAAGGTCACTGGAACCGTAACTACGACGTCCCTTGAGCCGTAACTACGACGTCCCTTGAGCCGTAACTACGACGTCACTTGAGCCGTAACTACGACGTCACTTGAGCCGTAACTACGACGTCACTTGAGCCGTAACTACGACGTAACTTGAGCCATAACTACGACGTCACTTGAGCCGTAACTACGACGTAACTGGAACTTGAGAACCATTGGTAACAACTTCCAAACCATCGAGACAGATCAAACAAACCTT
>NW_025565678.1:62500-137846 GCF_020424385.1 Procambarus clarkii | reverse complement strand
ACAAGCAACAGGATGAGAGGCAATGACGAACCAGCGAGACTCGACCTAGTCTTCACTCTGAACGACTCCGACATAAGAGAAATCGGTTTTGAGGACCCAGTAGGAATGAGCGACCACAGTGTACTGGTGTTTGAGTACTTGATTGAAGAAGGGTTATTGAACTCGAGGAGGGATACCGAAACCAAAAGGTTAGCATACCGAAAGGGAAACTATGAGGGGATAAGAAAATTCCTAACAGATATAGCATGGGAAACAGAGCTCAGGGAAAAGACGGCCCAAGATATGATGGATTACATCACGCAGAAGTGCAAGGACGCAGCAAACAAGTTTGTCCCAGTCCAAAAGGAAAACAGAGAAATGAAGATGAGAAACCCATGGTTTAATCAGAGATGTAGGCTAGCTAAGCAGCAAAGTAAAAGGGCATGGAGAAACTATAGGAATAACAGGACACTGGAGAGCAGAGAAAGATACCAGAATGCCAGGAATGAATATGTCAGGATGAGAAGAGAGGCAGAAAGACAATACGAAAATGACATCGCAAGCAAGGCAAAGACTCAGCCTAAATTGTTGCATAGCCACATTAGGAGAAAAACAACAGTAAAGGAACAGGTTATGAGATTAAGGATAGGGGCGGAAGGATTCACTACAAATGACAAGGAAGTGTGTGAGGAATTGAATAAGAAATTCCAGGAGGTCTTCACCTTAGAGCAAGGAGAAATTCCAGAGGTAAGTGAGGGAATAGCTAACCAGGAACCACTGGAAGAGTTTGAGATTACCAGTGGGGAAGTAAGGAAGTGTTTACTAGAGTTGGACGTGACGAAGGCTATAGGCCCAGATGGAATCTCCCCTTGGGTTCTAAAGGAAGGAGCAAGAGAACTGTGCCTACCACTCTCCATAGTGTATAACAAATCACTGGCAACAGGGGAACTGCCAGATATTTGGAAAGCAGCTAACGTAGTCCCGATATACAAGAAAGGGGATAGACAGGAGGCACTGAACTACAGGCCAGTGTCCCTAACCTGCATACCATGCAAGCTGATGGAGAAGATTGTGCGAAAAAAACTAGTGGAGCATCTGGAGCGAAGGAACTTTGTAACACAGCATCAACATGGGTTCAGGGATGGCAGGTCCTGCCTCACAGGGTTACTTGAATTCTACGACCAGGCAACAAAAATAAGGCAAGAAAGAGAAGGGTGGGCAGACTGCATATTTTTGGATTGTCAGAAAGCCTTTGATACAGTGCCACACAAGAGGCTAGTGCGAAAGTTGGAGATGCAGGCTGGAGTGAGAGGGAAGGTACTCCGGTGGATAGAGGAGTACCTAAGCAACAGGAGACAACGAGTCTGTGTGAGGGGTGAGGTCTCAGATTGGCGAGACGTCACAAGTGGAGTCCCGCAGGGGTCAGTCCTTGGACCTATACTGTTTCTGGTATATGTAAATGATCTCCCAGAGGGTATAGATTCGTTCCTCTCAATGTTTGCCGACGATGCAAAAATTATGAGGAGGATTGAAACAGAGGATGATAGTAGGAGGCTACAAGATGACCTGGATAGACTGAGTGAATGGTCCAACAAATGGCTGTTGAAGTTCAACCCGAGTAAATGCAAAGTAATGAAACTAGGCAGTGGAAACAGGAGGCCAGGCACAGGATACAGAATAGGAGATGAAGTACTTAATGAAACAGACAGAGAGAAAGATCTAGGAGTTGATATCACACCAAACCTGTCTCCTGAAGCCCACATAAAGAGAATAACGTCTGCGGCATATGCGAGGCTGGCTAACATCAGAACGGCGTTCAGGAACCTGTGTAAGGAATCATTCAGAATCTTGTACACCACATATGTAAGACCAATCCTGGAGTATGCGGCCCCAGCATGGAGCCCGTACCTTGTCAAGCACAAGACGAAGCTGGAAAAAGTCCAAAGGTATGCTACTAGACTAGTCCCAGAACTAAGAGGCATGAGTTATGAGGAAAGGCTGCGGGAAATGCACCTTACGACACTGGAAGACAGAAGAGTAAGGGGGACATGATCACAACCTACAAAATCCTCAGGGGAATCGACCGGGTAAACAAGGATGAACTATTCAACACTGGTGGGACGCGAACAAGGGGACACAGGTGGAAGCTGAGTACCCAAATGAGCCACAGAGACGTTAGAAAGAACTTTTTCAGTGTCAGAGTAGTTAGTAAATGGAATGCATTAGGAAGTGATGTGGTGGAGGCTGACTCCATACACAGTTTCAAATGTAGATATGATAGAGCCCAATAGGCTCAGGAATCTGTACACCAGTTGATTGACGGTTGAGAGGCGGGACCAAAGAGCCAGAGCTCAACCCCCGCAAGCACAATTAGGTGAGTACAATTAGGTGAGTACACACACACACACACACACACACACACCACACACACACACACACACACACACACACACACACACACACACACACACACACACACATTTTGTATGTATAGAACAAGTCTTCCGAAATTGATGGTACTTCAAGCAACTATTGGTCGAATGTATAAAAATGGACTGTTGCGTGTCATAATAAAAACAACTCTGAACTATTAAATGTCTAATGACGCCCATATATTGTACTAATTTGGTCCTTAAGGTAGTTTATTGGTTATTTATGCCTAAGATGGGTTGGTTATTAGTTATCCTGGGAGATGACTGGTACTACCAGGGTAGTCCTCCTGTCTGGTCTGTGTTAGTCCGCACGGCCTACCTGTCCCCACGCCTTGGGCACTCACTCCACGCCCACTATACCCACTCCCCCACGCCACCACCCACTCCCCAACACCCACCACCCCTCCCCCACGCCACCCACCCCCACTCCCCCACGCCCACCACCCACTCCCCCCGCGCCACCACCCCACTCCCCCACGCCCAATACCCACTCCCCTACGCCCACCACCCACTCCCCAACGCCCAATACCCCACTCCCCCACGCCCACCACCTACTCCCCCACGCCCACCACCCACTCCCCCACGCCCACCACCCACTCCCCCACGCCCACCACCCACCTCCCCCACGCCCACCACCCACTCCCCCCACGCCCACCACCCACTCCCCCACCCCACCACCCACTCCCCCACGCCCACCACCCACTCCCCCACGCCCACCACCCCACTCCCCCACGCCCACCACCCACTCCCCCACGCCCACCACCCACAATCCCCCGCACCTCAAGCACCCCAACATTTTATCTCAGTCTCTACCTATTAATCTAGATTTTCCGCATCTTCCATTTTCTTAACCCTGCTCTTCATCAGTGTCCGTTTTCTATACGTTACCCACTTCTTATCCCCCACACTTCCCATTTTCACCTCACAATAACACATTTTTTTAATTTTAAAATCCACTTCAACCCTTACACTGCCTAGCGTTTCAAGTCCTCCAACACGGTATTAAAAAATATATTCACATTTCATATGGATCAATGGCGACGTGAGCAGTTTAAGGGTTAATGAGTGTTTGCCCTTCACCAACTTGACGACAGGATAAGGCTTGACGGCTTGACGGGTCTCAGCCCTGTCTTGGTGGGTCTCTTCCCTGTCTTGGTGGGTCTCTTCCCTGTCTTGGTGGGTCTCAGCCCTGTCTTGGTGGGTCTCTTCCCTGTCTTGGTGGGTCTCTTCCCTGTCTTGGTGGGTCTCAGCCCTGTCTTGGTGGGTCTCAGCCCTGTCTTGGTGGGTCTCAGCCCTGTCTTGGTGGGTCTCAGCCCTGTCTTGGTGGGTCTCTTCCCTGTCTTGGTGGGTCTCTTCCCTGTCTTGGTGGGTCTCTTCCCTGTCTTGGTGGGTCTCAGCCCTGTCTTGGTGGGTCTCTTCCCTGTCTTGGTGGGTCTCAGCCCTGTCTTGGTGGGTCTCTTCCCTGTCTTGGTGGGTCTCTTCCCTGTCTTGGTGGGTCTCTTCCCTGTCTTGGTGGGTCTCTTCCCTGTCTTGATGGGTCTCAGCCCTGTCTTGGTGGGTCTCTTCCCTGTCTTGGTGGGTCTCAGCCCTGTCTTGGTGGGTCTCAGCCCTGTCTCGGTGGGTCTCTTCCCTGTCTTGGTGGGTCTCTTCCCTGTCTTGGTGGGTCTCTTCCCTGTCTTGATGGGTCTCAGCCCTGTCTTGGTGGGTCTCAGCCCTGTCTTGGTGGGTCTCAGCCCTGTCTTGGTGGGTCTCTTCCCTGTCTTGGTGGGTCTCTTCCCTGTCTTGGTGGGTCTCTTCCCTGTCTTGATGGGTCTCAGCCCTGTCTTGGTGGGTCTCAGCCATGTCTTGGTGGGTCTCAGCCCTGTCTTGGTGGGTCTCAGCCCTGTCTTGGTGGGTCTCAGCCCTGTCTTGGTGGGTCTCAGCCCTGTCTTGATGGGTCTCAGCCCTGTCTTGGTGGGTCTCTTCCCTGTCTTGATGGGTCTCAGCCCTGTCTTGATGGGTCTCAGCCCTGTCTTGGTGGGTCTCAGCCCTGTCTTGTCTGGTCTCTTCCTTCTTTCTTTGGGTGGTCTCAGTCTTGGTGGGTCTCAGCCTTGTCTTGGTGGGTCTCAGCCCTGTCTTGGTGGGTCTCAGCCCTGTCTTGGTGGGTCTCAGACCTGTCTTGGTGGGTCTCAGCCCTGTCTTGGTGGGTCTCAGCCCTGTCTTGGTGGGTCTCTTCCCTGTCTTGGTGGGTCTCTTCCCTGTCTTGGTGGGTCTCTTCCCTGTCTTGGTGGGTCTCTTCCCTGTCTTGATGGGTCTCAGCCCTGTCTTAGTGGTTCTCAGCCCTGTCTTGGTGGGTCTCAGCCCTGTCTTGGTGGGTCTCTTCCCTGTCTTGGTGGGTCTCTTCTCTGCCTTGATGGGTCTCAGCCCTGCCTTGATGGGGTCTCTTCTCTGCCTTGATGGGTCTCAGCCCATCCTTGATGGGTCTCAGCCCTGTCTTGATGGGTCTCAGCCCTGCCTTGATGGGTCTCAGCCCTGCCTTGATGGGGTCTCAGCCCTGCCTTGATGGGTACTCAGCCCTGCCTTGTTGGGGTCTCAGCCCTGCCTTGATGGGTCTCAGCCCTGCCTTGATGGGGTGTCAGCCCTGCCTTGATGGGTCTCAGCCCTGTCTTGATGGGTCTCAGCCCTGCCTTGATGGGTCTCAGCCCTGCCTTGATGGGTCTCAGCCCTGTCTTGATGGGTCTCAGCCCTGTCTTGGTGGGTCTCAGCCCTGTCTTGATGGGTCTTAGCCCTGTCTTGATGGGTCTCAGCCCTGCCTTGATGGGTCTCAGCCCTGCCTTGATGGGGTCTCAGCCCTGCCTTGATGGGTCTCAGCCCTGTCTTGATGGGTCTCAGCCCTGCCTTGATGGGGTCTCAGCCCTGTCTTGATGGGTCTCAGCCCTGACTTGATGGGTCTCAGCCCTGCCTTGATGGGGTCTCAGCCCTGTCTTGATGGGTCTCAGCCCTGTCTTGATGGGTCTCAGCCCTGTCTTGATGGGGTCTCAGCCCTGTCTTGATGGGTTTCAGCCCTGTCTTGATGGGGTCTCAGCCCTGTCTTGATGGGTCTCAGCCCTGCCTTGATGGGTCTCAGCCCTGTCTTGATGGGTCTCAGCCCTGTCTTGATGGGTCTCAGCCCTGTCTTGATGGGGTCTCAGCCCTGTCTTGATGGGTCTCAGCCCTGCCTTGATGGGTCTCAGCCCTGTCTTGATGGGTCTCAGCCCTGCCTTGATGGGTCTCAGCCCTGCCTTGATGGGTCTCAGCCCTGCCTTGATGGGTCTCAGCCCTGCCTTGATGGGGTCTCAGCCCTGCCTTGATGGGTCTCAGCCCTGTCTTGATGGGTCTCAGCCCTGCCTTGATGGGTCTCAGCCCTGTCTTGATGGGGTCTCAGCCCTGTCTTGATGGGTCTCAGCCCTGTCTTGATGGGGTCTCAGCCCTGCCTTGATGGTCTCCTCCCTGTCTTGATGGGTCTCTTCTCTGTCTTGGTGGGTCTCTCCTCTGCCTTCAGAGTGAGGACAGAGAGCATGTGGCAGGAGTTAGTAAGGTAACTAGCCTCGGCCCCCTCCCCAGAGTCTATGCTCGTCCAAGGTGCGTCCCACCTCACCTAACTATCCTCAGGCTCTACTCGTCCCGTTTACATTTCTTTGCTGTTAACCCTTGTGTAGAGTAAGTGTTTTGGTTCAAGTGTTAACTATTTGTGTTTAGAGAACCTGAGTGGAACATTTAGTGAAATGCTCTGCGAACTTGGAGAGTGAGCCAAGTTAGCTAACATTCTGAAGGTACTGAGGTGTGAGTTACCTCTACGAGGCCGGGCTGGAGGTACTGAGGTGTGAGTTACCTCTACGAGGCCGGGCTGGAGGTACTGAGGTGTGAGTTACCTCTACGAGGCCGGGCTGGAGGTACTGAGGTGTGAGTTACCTCTACGAGGCCGGGCTGCAGGTACTGAGGTGTGAGTTACCTCTACGAGGCCGGGCTGGAGGTACTGAGGTGTGAGTTACCTCTACGAGGCCGGGCTGGAGGTACTGAGGTGTGAGTTACCTCTACGAGGCCGGGCTACAGGTACTGAGGTGTGAGTTACCTCTACGAGGCCGGGCTGGAGGTACTGAGGTGTGAGTTACCTCTACGAGGCCGGGCTGGAGGTACTCAATACCTCTCGCAACTATGTCAGTACTGGAGTACACACTTTCTGTGTAGAGTGAGAGAGTGAGAGAGAGAGAGAGAGAGAGAGAGAGAGAGAGAGAGAGAGAGAGAGAGAGAGAGAGAGAGAGAGAGAGAGAGAGAGAGAGAGAGAGAGAGAGAGAGAGAGAGAGAGAGAGGAGAGAGAGAGAGAGAGAGAGAGAGAGAGAGAGAGAGGGAGAGAGAGAGGAGAGAGAGAGAGAGAGAGAGAGAGAGAGAGAGAGAGAGAGAGAGAGAGAGAGAGAGAGAGAGAGAGAGAGAGAGAGAGAGAGAGAGAGAGAGAGAGAGAGAGAGAGAGAGAGAGAGAGAGAGAGAGAGAGAGAGAGAGAGTGGGGGGGGGGTCACATTACAACCATCAATACACAGATCAATAATGGCGCCCATTGTGGCACATATTAACACCAGCACACACCTGGCAACATTCCACACCAGCACACACCTGGCAACATTCCACACCAGCACACACCTGGCAACATTCCACACCAGCACACACACCTGGCAACATTCCACATCAGCACACACACCTGGCAACATTCCACACCAGCACACACACCTGGCAACATTCCACACCAGCACACACACCTGGCAACATTCCACACCTGGCAACATTCCACACCAGCACACACACCTGGCAACATTCCACACCAGCACACACACCTGCAACATTCCACACCAGCACACACACCTGGCAACATTCCACACCAGCACACACACCTGGCAACATTCCACACCAGCACACACACCTGGCAACATTCCACACCAGCACACACACCTGGCAACATTCCTGGCAACATTCCACACCAGCACACACACCTGGCAACATTCCACACCAGCACACACACCTGGCAACATTCCACACCAGCAACATTCCATTCACACCAGCACACACACCTGGCAACATTCCACACCAGCACACACACCTGGCAACATTCCACACCAGCACACACACCTGGCAACATTCCACACCAGCACACACACCTGGCAACATTCCACACCAGCACACCTGGCAACATTCCACACCAGCACACACCTGGCAACATTCCACACCAGCACACACACAACATTCCACACCAGCACACACACCTGGCAACATTCCACACCAGCACACACACCTGGCAACATTCCACACCAGCACACACACTGGCAACATTCCACACCAGCACACACACCTGGCAACATTCCACACCAGCACACACACCTGGCAACATTCCACACCAGCACACACAACATTCTGGCAACATTCCACACCAGCACACACCTGGCAACATTCCACACCAGCACACACACTGGCAACATTCCACACCAGCACACACACCTGGCAACATTCCACACCAGCACACACACCTGGCAACATTCCACACCAGCACACACACCTGGCAACATTCCACACCAGCACACACACCTGGCAACATTCCACACCAGCACACACACCTGGCAACATTCCACACCAGCACACACACCTGGCAACATTCCACACCAGCACACACACCTGGCAACATTCCACACCAGCACACACACCTGGCAACATTCCACACCAGCACACACACCTGGCAACATTCCACACCAGCACACACACCTGGCAACATTCCACACCAGCACACACACCTGGCAACATTCCACACCAGCACACACACCTGGCAACATTCCACACCAGCACACACACCTGGCAACATTCCACACCAGCACACACACCTGGCAACATTCCACACCAGCACACACCTGGCAACATTCCACACCAGCACACACCTGGCAACATTCCACACCAGCACACACACCTGGCAACATTCCACACCAGCACACACACCTGGCAACATTCCACACCAGCACACACACCTGGCAACATTCCACACCAGCACACACACCTGGCAACATTCCACACCAGCACACACACCTGGCAACATTCCACACCAGCACACACACCTGGCAACATTCCACACCAGCACACACACCTGGCAACATTCCACACCAGCACACACACCTGGCAACATTCCACACCAGCACACACACCTGGCAACATTCCACACCAGCACACACCTGGCAACATTCCACACCAGCACACACACCTGGCAACATTCCACACCAGCACACACACCTGGCAACATTCCACACCAGCACACACCTGGCAACATTCCACACCAGCACACACCTGGCAACATTCCACACCAGCACACACACCTGGCAACATTCCACACCAGCACACACACCTGGCAACATTCCACACCAGCAACATTCCACACCAGCACACACACCTGGCAACATTCCACACCAGCACACACACCTGGCAACATTCAACACCAGCACACACACCTGGCAACATTCAACACCAGCACACACACCTGGCAACATTCCACACCAGCACACACCTGGCAACATTCCACACCAGCGCACACCGGGCAACATTCCACACCAGCACACACACCTGGCAACATTCCACACCAGCACACACACCTGGCAACATTCCACACCAGCACACACACCTGGCAACATTCCACACCAGCACACACACCTGGCAACATTCCACACCAGCACACACACCTGGCAACATTCCACACCAGCACACACACCTGGCAACATTCCACACCAGCACACACACCTGGCAACATTCCACACCAGCACACACACCTGGCAACATTCCACACCAGCACACACACCTGGCAACATTCCACACCAGCACACACACCTGGCAACATTCCACACCAGCACACACACCTGGCAACATTCCACACCAGCACACACACCTGGCAACATTCCACACCAGCACACACACCTGGCAACATTCCACACCAGCACACACACCTGGCAACATTCCACACCAGCACACACACCTGGCAACATTCCACACCAGCACACACACCTGGCAACATTCCACACCAGCACACACACCTGGCAACATTCCACACCAGCACACACACCTGGCAACATTCCACCACCAGCACACACACCAGCACACACACCTGGCAACATTCCACACCAGCACACACACCTGGCAACATTCCACACCAGCACACACACCTGGCAACATTCCACACCAGCACACACACCTGGCAACATTCCACACCAGCACACACACCTGGCAACATTCCACACCAGCACACACACCTGGCAACATTCCACACCAGCACACACCTGGCAACATTCCACACCAGCACACACACCTGGCAACATTCCACACCAGCACACACCCTGGCAACATTCCACACCAGCACACACACCTGGCAACATTCCACACCAGCACACACACCTGGCAACATTCCACACCAGCACACACCTGGCAACATTCCACACCAGCACACACACCTGGCAACATTCCACACCAGCACACACACCTGGCAACATTCCACACCAGCACACACACCTGGCAACATTCCACACCAGCACACACACCTGGCAACATTCCACACCAGCACACACACCTGGCAACATTCCACACCAGCACACACACCTGGCAACATTCCACACCAGCACACACACCTGGCAACATTCACACCAGCACACACACCTGGCAACATTCCACACCAGCACACACCTGGCAACATTCCACACCAGCACACACACCTGGCAACATTCCACACCAGCACACACACCTGGCAACATTCCACACCAGCACACACACCTGGCAACATTCCACACCAGCACACACACCTGGCAACATTCCACACCAGCACACACACCTGGCAACATTCCACACCAGCACACACCTGGCAACATTCCACACCAGCACACACACCTGGCAACATTCCACACCAGCACACACACCTGGCAACATTCCACACACCAGCAACATTCACACCAGCACACACACCTGGCAACATTCCACACCAGCACACACACCTGGCAACATTCCACACCAGCACACACACCTGGCAACATTCCACACCAGCACACACACCTGCAACATTCCACACCAGCACACACACCTGGCAACATTCCACACCAGCACACACACCTGGCAACATTCCACACCAGCACACACACCTGGCAACATTCCACACCAGCACACACACCTGGCAACATTCCACACCAGCACACACAACATTCCACACCAGCACACACACCTGGCAACATTCAACACCAGCACACACACCTGGCAACATTCCACACCAGCACACACACCTGGCAACATTCCACACCAGCACACACACCTGGCAACATTCCACACCAGCACACACACCTGGCAACATTCCACACCAGCACACACCTGGCAACATTCCACACCAGCACACACACCTGGCAACATTCCACACCAGCACACACACCTGGCAACATTCCACACCAGCACACACACCTGGCAACATTCCACACCAGCACACACCTGGCAACATTCCACACCAGCACACACACCTGGCAACATTCCACACCAGCACACACACCTGGCAACATTCCACACCAGCACACACACCTGGCAACATTCCACACCAGCACACACACCTTGCAACATTCCACACCAGCACACACACCTGGCAACATTCCACACCAGCACACACAACATTCCACACCAGCACACACACCTGGCAACATTCCACACCAGCACACACACCTGGCAACATTCCACACCAGCACACACACCTGGCAACATTCAACACCAGCACACACACCTGGCAACATTCCGCACCAGCACACACACCTGGCAACATTCAACACCACACACCTGGCACACACACCTGGCAACATTCCACACCAGCACACACCTGGCAACATTCCACACCAGCACACACACCTGGCAACATTCCACACCAGCACACACACCTGGCAACATTCCACACCAGCACACACACCTGGCAACATTCCACACCAGCACACACACCTGGCAACATTCCACACCAGCACACACACCTGGCAACATTCCACACCAGCACACACACCTGGCAACATTCCACACCAGCACACACAACATTCCACACCAGCACACACACCTGGCAACATTCCACACCACACACACCTGGCAACATTCACACCAGCACACACACCTGGCAACATTCCACACCAGCACACACACCTGCAACATTCCACACCAGCACACATTTCCACACCAGCACACACACCTGGCAACATTCCACACCAGCACACACACCTGGCAACATTCCACACCAGCACACACACCTGGCAACATTCCACACCAGCACACACACCAGCACACACACCTGGCAACATTCCACACCAGCACACACACCTGGCAACATTCCACACCAGCACACACACCTGGCAACATTCCACACCAGCACACACACCTGGCAACATTCCACACCAGCACACACACCTGGCAACATTCCACACCAGCACACACACCTTGCAACATTCCACACCAGCACACACACCTGGCAACATTCCACACCAGCACACACACCTGGCAACATTCCACACCAGCACACACCCTGGCAACATTCCACACCAGCACACACACCTGGCAACATTCCACACCAGCACACACCTGGCAACATTCCACACCAGCACACACCTGGCAACATTCCACACCAGCACACACCTGGCAACATTCCACACCAGCACACACACCTGGCAACATTCCACACCAGCACACACACCTGGCAACATTCCACACCAGCACACACACCTGGCAACATTCTACACCAGCACACACACCTGGCAACATTCCACACCAGCACACACACCTGGCAACATTCCACACCAGCACACACACCTTGCAACATTCCACACCAGCACACACACCTGGCAACATTCCACACCAGCACACACACCTGGCAACATTCAACACCAGCACACACACCTGGCAACATTCCACACCAGCACACACCTGGCAACATTCCACACCAGCACACACCTGGCAACATTCCACACCAGCACACACACTGTCAACATTCCACACCAGCACACACACCTGGCAACATTCCACACCAGCACACACCTGGCAACATTCCACACCAGCACACACACCTGGCAACATTCCACACCAGCACACACACCTGGCAACATTCCACACCAGCACACACACCTGGCAACATTCCACACCAGCACACACACCTGGCAACATTCCACACCAGCACACACACCTGGCAACATTCCACACCAGCACACACACCTGGCAACATTCCACACCAGCACACACCTGGCAACATTCCACACCAGCACACACCCTGGCAACATTCCACCACACACACACCTGGCAACATTCCACACCAGCACACACACCTGGCAACATTCCACACCAGCACACACACCTGGCAACATTCCACACCAGCACACACACCTGGCAACATTCCACACCAGCACACACACCTGGCAACATTCCACCAGCACACACACCTGGCAACATTCCACACCAGCACACACACTGGCAACATTCCACACCAGCACACACACCTGGCAACATTCCACACCAGCACACACACCTGGCAACATTCCACACCAGCACACCTGGCAACATTCCACACCAGCACACACCTGGCAACATTCCACACCAGCACACACACCTGGCAACATTCCACACCAGCACACACACCTGGCAACATTCCACACCAGCACACACACCTGGCAACATTCCACACCAGCACACACACCTGGCAACATTCCACACCAGCACACACACCTGGCAACATTCCACACCAGCACACACACCTGGCAACATTCCACACCAGCACACACACCTGGCAACATTCCACACCAGCCACACACCTGCAACATTCCACACCAGCACACACACCTGGCAACATTCCACACCAGCACACACACCTGGCAACATTCCACACCAGCACACACACCTGGCAACATTCCACACCACACACACCTGGCAACATTCCACACCAGCACACACACTGGCAACATTCCACACCAGCACACACACCTGGCAACATTCCACACCAGCACACACACCTGGCAACATTCCACACCAGCACACACACCTGGCAACATTCCACACCAGCACACACACCTGGCAACATTCCACACCAGCACACACACCTGGCAACATTCCACACCAGCACACACCTGGCAACATTCCACACCAGCACACACACCTGGCAACATTCCACACCAGCACACACACCTGGCAACATTCCACACCAGCACACACACCTGGCAACATTCCACACCAGCACACACACCTGGCAACATTCCACACCAGCACACACACCTGGCAACATTCCACACCAGCACACACACCTGGCAACATTCCACACCAGCACACACCCTGGCAACATTCCACACCAGCACACACACCTGGCAACATTCCACACCAGCACACACACCAACATTCCACACCAGCAACACACCTGGCAACATTCCACACACACACACCTGGCAACATTCCACACCAGCACACACCTGGCAACATTCCACACCAGCACACACACCTGGCAACATTCCACACCAGCACACACACCTGGCAACATTCCACACCAGCACACACCTGGCAACATTCCACACCAGCACACACACCTGGCAACATTCCACACCAGCACACACCCTGGCAACATTCCACACCAGCACACACACCTGGCAACATTCCACACCAGCACACACACCTGGCAACATTCCACACACCAGCACACACACCAGCACACACACTGGCAACATTCCACACCAGCACACACACCTGGCAACATTCCACACCAGCACACACACCTGGCAACATTCCACACCAGCACACACACCTGGCAACATTCCACACCAGCACACACACCTGGCAACATTCCACACCACCAGCACACACACCTGGCAACATTCCACACCAGCACACAACATTCCTGGCAACATTCCACACCAGCACACACACCTGGCAACATTCCACACCAGCACACACACTGGCAACATTCCACACCAGCACACACCTGGCAACATTCCACACCAGCACACACCTGGCAACATTCCACACCAGCACACACACAACTGGCAACATTCCACACCAGCACACACACCTGGCAACATTCCACACCAGCACACACAACATTCCACACCAGCACACACACCTGGCAACATTCCACACCAGCACACACACCTGGCAACATTCCACACCAGCACACACCTGGCAACATTCCACACCAGCACACACACCTGGCAACATTCCACACCAGCACACACACCTGGCAACATTCCACACCAGCACACACAACATTCCACACCAGCACACACACCTGGCAACATTCCACACCAGCACACACACCTGGCAACATTCCACACCAGCACACACACCTTTCCACACCAGCACACACACCTGGCAACATTCCACACCAGCACACACCTGGCAACATTCCACACCAGCACACACACCTGGCAACATTCCACACCAGCACACACACCTGGCAACATTCCACACCAGCACACACACCTGGCAACATTCACACCAGCACACACCTGGCAACATTCACACCAGCACACACCCTGGCAACATTCCACACCAGCACACACACCTGGCAACATTCCACACCAGCACACACCTGGCAACATTCCACACCAGCACACACACCTGGCAACATTCCACACCAGCACACACACCTGGCAACATTCCACACCAGCACACACACCTGGCAACATTCCACACCAGCACACACACCTGGCAACATTCCACACCAGCACACACACCTGGCAACATTCCACACCAGCACACACCCTGGCAACATTCCACACCAGCACACACACCTGGCAACATTCCACACCAGCACACACACTGGCAACATTCCACACCAGCACACACACCTGGCAACATTCCACACCAGCACACACACCTGGCAACATTCCACACCAGCACACACACCTGGCAACATTCCACACCAGCACACACACCTGGCAACATTCCACACCAGCACACACCTGGCAACCTTCAACATTCCACACCAGCACACACACCTGGCAACATTCCACACCAGCACACACACCTGGCAACATTCCACACCAGCACACACACCTGGCAACATTCCACACCAGCACACACACCAACATTCCACACCAGCACACACCTGGCAACATTCCACACCAGCACACACACCTGGCAACATTCCACACCAGC
The DNA here is from genome assembly GCF_020424385.1 of Procambarus clarkii. Taxonomy (NCBI): domain Eukaryota; kingdom Metazoa; phylum Arthropoda; class Malacostraca; order Decapoda; family Cambaridae; genus Procambarus; species Procambarus clarkii. Next base: position 122,270 of record NW_025565678.1, on the reverse strand, counting down.
ACACACACCTGGCAACATTCCACACCAGCACACACACCTGGCAACATTCCACACCAGCACACACACCTGGCAACATTCCACACCAGCACACACACCTGGCAACATTCCACACCAGCACACACACCTGGCAACATTCCACACCAGCACACACACCTGGCAACATTCCACACCAGCACACACACCTGGCAACATTCCACACCAGCACACACCTGGCAACATTCCACACCAGCACACACCTGGCAACATTCCACACCAGCACACACACCTGGCAACATTCCACACCAGCACACACACCTGGCAACATTCCACACCAGCACACACACCTGGCAACATTCCACACCAGCACACACACCTGGCAACATTCCACACCAGCACACACACCTGGCAACATTCCACACCAGCACACACACCTGGCAACATTCCACACCAGCACACACACCTGGCAACATTCCACACCAGCACACACCTGGCAACATTCCACACCAGCACACACACACCTGGCAACATTCCACACCAGCACACACACCTGGCAACATTCCACACCAGCACACACACCTGGCAACATTCCACACCAGCACACACACCTGGCAACATTCCACACCAGCACACACACCTGGCAACATTCCACACCAGCACACACACCTGGCAACATTCCACACCAGCACACACACCTGGCAACATTCCACACCAGCACACACACCTGGCAACATTCCACACCAGCACACACCTGGCAACATTCCACACCAGCACACACACCTGGCAACATTCCACACCAGCACACACCTGGCAACATTCCACACCAGCACACACACCTGGCAACATTCCACACCAGCACACACCTGGCAACATTCCACACCAGCCTGGCAACATTCCACACCAGCACACACACCTGGCAACATTCCACACCAGCACACACACCTGGCAACATTCCACACCAGCACACACACTGGCAACATTCCACACCAGCACACACACCTGGCAACATTCCACACCAGCACACACCTGGCAACATTCCACACCAGCACACACACCTGGCAACATTCCACACCAGCACACACACCTGGCAACATTCCACCACCACACACCTGCAACATTCCACACCAGCACACACCTGGCAACATTCCACACCAGCACACACACCTGGCAACATTCCACACCAGCACACACACCTGGCAACATTCCACACCAGCACACACCTGGCAACATTCCACACCAGCACACACCTGGCAACATTCCACACCAGCACACACACCTGGCAACATTCCACACCAGCACACACACCTGGCAACATTCCACACCAGCACACACACCTGGCAACATTCCACACCAGCACACACACCTGGCAACATTCCACACCAGCACACACCTGGCAACATTCCACACCAGCACACACACCTGGCAACATTCCACACCAGCACACACACCTGGCAACATTCCACACCAGCACACACCTGGCAACATTCCACACCAGCACACACACCTGGCAACATTCCACACCAGCACACACACCTGGCAACATTCCCACACCAGCAACACCACACCTGGCAACATTCCACACCAGCACACACACCTGGCAACATTCCACACCAGCACACACACCTGGCAACATTCCACACCAGCACACACACCTGGCAACATTCCACACCAGCACACACACCTGGCAACATTCCACACCAGCACACACCTGGCAACATTCCACACCAGCACACACACCTGGCAACATTCCACACCAGCACACACCCTGGCAACATTCCACACCAGCACACACACCTGGCAACATTCCACACCAGCACACACACCTGGCAACATTCCACACCAGCACACACACCTGGCAACATTCCACACCAGCACACACACCTGGCAACATTCCACACCAGCACACACACCTGGCAACATTCCACACCAGCACACACACCAGCACACACCTGGCAACATTCCACACCACACACCTGCAACACACACCTGGCAACATTCCACACCAGCACACACACCTGGCAACATTCCACACCAGCACACACACCTGGCAACATTCCACACCAGCACACACACCTGGCAACATTCCACACCAGCACACACAACATTCTGGCAACATTCCACACCAGCACACACACCTGGCAACATTCCACACCAGCACACACCTGGCAACATTCCACACCAGCACACACACCTGGCAACATTCCACACCAGCACACACACCTGGCAACATTCCACACCAGCACACACACCTGGCAACATTCCACACCAGCACACACACCTGGCAACATTCCACACCAGCACACACCTGGCAACATTCCACACCAGCACACACCTGCAACATTCCACACCAGCAACATTTCCACACCAGCACACACACCAGCACACACACCTGGCAACATTCCACACCAGCACACACACCTGGCAACATTCCACACCAGCACACACACCTGGCAACATTCCACACCAGCACACACACCTGGCAACATTCCACACCAGCACACACACCTGGCAACATTCCACACCAGCACACACACCTGGCAACATTCCACACCAGCACACACACCTGGCAACATTCCACACCAGCACACACCTGGCAACATTCCACACCAGCACACACACCTGCAACATTCCACACCAGCACACACACCTGGCAACATTCCACACCAGCACACACACCTGGCAACATTCCACACCAGCACACACACCTGGCAACATTCCACACCAGCACACACACCTGGCAACATTCCACACCAGCACACACCTGGCAACATTCCACACCAGCACACACCCAGCACACACACCTGGCAACATTCCACACCAGCACACACACCTGGCAACATTCCACACCAGCACACACACCTGGCAACATTCCACACCAGCACACACACCTGGCAACATTCCACACCAGCACACACACCTGGCAACATTCCACACCAGCACACACACCTGGCAACATTCCACACCAGCACACACACCTGGCAACATTCCACACCAGCACACACCCTGGCAACATTCCACACCAGCACACACACCTGGCAACATTCCACACCAGCACACACACCTGGCAACATTCCACACCAGCACACACACCTGGCAACATTCCACACCAGCACACACACCTGGCAACATTCCACACCAGCACACACACAACATGGCAACATTCCACACCACACAACATTCCACACCAGCACACACACCTGGCAACATTCCACACCAGCACACACACTGGCAACATTCCACACCAGCACACACACCTGGCAACATTCCACACCAGCACACACACCTGGCAACATTCCACACCAGCACACACACCTGGCAACATTCCACACCAGCACACACACATTCTGGCAACATTCCACACCAGCACACACACCTGGCAACATTCCACACCAGCACACACACCTGGCAACATTCCACACCAGCACACACACCTGGCAACATTCAACACCACACCAGCACACACCTGGCAACATTCCACACCAGCACACACACCTGGCAACATTCCACACCAGCACACACACCTGGCAACATTCCACACCAGCACACACCCTGGCAACATTCCACACCAGCACACACACCTGGCAACATTCCACACCAGCACACACACCTGGCAACATTCCACACCAGCACACACACCTGCAACATTCCACACCAGCACACACACCTGCAACACACACCAGCACACACACCTCAACATTCCACACCAGCACACACACCTGGCAACATTCCACACCAGCACACACACCTGGCAACATTCCACACCAGCACACACCTGGCAACATTCCACACCAGCACACACCTGGCAACATTCCACACCAGCACACACACCTGGCAACATTCCACACCAGCACCACACCTGGCAACATTCCACACCAGCACACACACCTGGCAACATTCCACACCAGCACACACACCTGGCAACATTCCACACCAGCACACACACCTGGCAACATTCCACCAGCACACACACCTGGCAACATTCCACACCAGCACACACACCTGGCAACATTCCACACCAGCACACACCTGGCAACATTCCACACCAGCACACACACCTGGCAACATTCCACACCAGCACACACACCTGGCAACATTCCACACCAGCACACACCTGGCAACATTCCACACCAGCACACACACCTGGCAACATTCCACACCAGCACACACCTGGCAACAGTCCACACCAGCACACACCTGGCAACATTCCACACCAGCACACACACCTGGCAACATTCCACACCAGCACACACCCTGGCAACATTCCACACCAGCACACACACCTGGCAACATTCCACACCAGCACACACACCTGGCAACATTCCACACCAGCACACACCTGGCAACATTCCACACCAGCAACATTCCACACCAGCACACACCTGGCAACATTCCACACCAGCACACACCTGGCAACATTCCACACCAGCACACACACCTGGCAACATTCCACACCAGCACACACACCTGGCAACATTCCACACCAGCACACACACCTGGCAACATTCCACACCAGCACACACACCTGGCAACATTCCACACCAGCACACACCTGGCAACATTCCACACCAGCACACACACCTGGCAACATTCCACACCAGCACACACACCTGGCAACATTCCACACCAGCACACACACATTCTGGCAACATTCCACACCAGCACACACACCTGGCAACATTCCACACCAGCACACACCTGGCAACATTCCACACCAGCACACACACCTGGCAACATTCCACACCAGCACACACCTGGCAACATTCCACACCAGCAACACACACCTTCAACATTCCACACCAGCACACACACCTGGCAACATTCCACACCAGCAGCACACACCTGGCAACATTCCACACCAGCACACACACCTGGCAACATTCCACACCAGCACACACACCTGGCAACATTCCACACCAGCACACACCCTGGCAACATTCCACACCAGCACACACACCTGGCAACATTCCACACCAGCACACACACCTGGCAACATTCCACACCAGCACACACCTGGCAACATTCCACACCAGCACACACACCTGGCAACATTCCACACCAGCACACACACCTGGCAACATTCCACACCAGCACACACACACCTGGCAACATTCCACACCAGCACACACACCTGGCAACATTCCACACCAGCACACACCTGGCAACATTCCACACCAGCACACACACCTGGCAACATTCCACACCAGCACACACACCTGGCAACATTCCACACCAGCACACACACCTGGCAACATTCCACACCAGCACACACACCTGGCAACATTCCACACCAGCACACACACCTGGCAACATTCCACACCAGCACACACCTGGCAACATTCCACACCAGCACACACACCTGGCAACATTCCACACCAGCACACACACCTGGCAACATTCCACACCAGCACACACACCTGGCAACATTCCACACCAGCACACACACCAGCACACACACCTGGCAACATTCCACACCAGCACACACACCTGGCAACATTCCACACCAGCACACACACCTGGCAACATTCCACACCAGCACACACACCTGGCAACATTCCACACCAGCACACACACCTGGCAACATTCCACACCAGCACACACACAACATTCCACACCAGCAACACACCTTCCACACCAGCACACACACCTGGCAACATTCCACACCAGCACACACACCTGGCAACATTCCACACCAGCACACACACCTGGCAACATTCCACACCAGCACACACACCTGGCAACATTCCACACCAGCACACACACCTGGCAACATTCCACACCAGCAACATTCCACACCAGCACACACCTGGCAACATTCCACACCAGCACACACACCTGGCAACATTCCACACCAGCACACACACCTGGCAACATTCCACACCAGCACACACACCTGGCAACATTCCACACCAGCACACACACCTGGCAACATTCCACACCAGCACACACACCTGGCAACATTCCACACCAGCACACACACCTGGCAACATTCCACACCAGCACACACACCTGGCAACATTCCACACCAGCACACACACCTGGCAACATTCCACACCAGCACACACATTCCACACCAGCACTCACCTGGCAACATTCCACACCAGCACACACCTGGCAACATTCCACACCAGCACACACACCTGGCAACATTCCACACCAGCACACACCTGGCAACATTCCACACCAGCACACACACCTGGCAACATTCCACACCAGCACACACACCTGGCAACATTCCACACCAGCACACACACCTGGTAACATTCCACACCAGCACACACACCTGGCAACATTCCACACCAGCACACACACCTGGCAACATTCCACACCAGCACACACACCTGGCAACATTCCACACCAGCACACACACCTGGCAACATTCCACACCAGCACACACCTGGCAACATTCCACACCAGCACACACCTGGCAACATTCCACACCAGCACACACCTGGCAACATTCCACACCAGCACACACACCTGGCAACATTCCACACCAGCACACACACCTGGCAACATTCCACACCAGCACACACCTGGCAACATTCCACACCAGCACACACACCTGGCAACATTCCACACCAGCACACACCTGGCAACATTCCACACCAGCACACACCTGGCAACATTCCACACCAGCACACACCTGGCAACATTCCACACCAGCACACACCTGGCAACATTCCACACCAGCACACACACTGGCAACATTCCACACCAGCACACACCTGGCAACATTCCACACCAGCACACACACCTGGCAACATTCCACACCAGCACACACACCTGGCAACATTCCACACCAGCACACACCTGGCAACATTCCACACATTCCAACATTCCACACACACACACCTGGCAACATTCCACACCAGCACACACACCTGGCAACATTCCACACCAGCACACACACCTGGCAACATTCCACACCAGCACACACACAACATGGCAACATTCCACACCAGCACACACACCTGGCAACATTCCACACCAGCACACACACCTGGCAACATTCCACACCAGCACACACACCAGCACACACCTGGCAACATTCCACACCAGCACACACACCTGGCAACATTCCACACCAGCACACACACCTGGCAACATTCCACACCAGCACACACACCTGGCAACATTCCACACCAGCACACACACCTGGCAACATTCCACACCAGCACACACACCTGGCAACATTCCACACCAGCACACACAACATTCCACACCAGCACACACACCTGGCAACATTCCACACCAGCACACACCCTGGCAACATTCCACACCAGCACACACAACACCTGGCAACATTCCACACCAGCACACACACCTGGCAACATTCCACACCAGCACACACCTGGCAACATTCCACACCAGCACACACACCTGGCAACATTCCACACCAGCACACACACCTGGCAACATTCCACACCAGCACACACACCTGGCAACATTCCACACCAGCACACACACCTGGCAACATTCCACACCAGCACACACCTGGCAACATTCCACACCAGCACACACACCTGGCAACATTCCACACCAGCACACACACCTGGCAACATTCCACACCAGCACACACACCTGGCAACATTCCACACCAGCACACACACCTGGCAACATTCCACACCAGCACACACACCTGGCAACATTCCACACCAGCACACACACCTGGCAACATTCCACACCAGCACACACACCTGGCAACATTCCACACCAGCACACACACCTGGCAACATTCCACACCAGCACACACACCTGGCAACATTCCACACCAGCACACACACCTGGCAACATTCCACACCAGCACACACACCTGGCAACATTCCACACCAGCACACACACCTGGCAACATTCCACACCAGCACACACACCTGGCAACATTCCACACCAGCACACACACTGGCAACACACCTTCCACACCAGCACACACACCTGGCAACATTCCACACCAGCACACACACCTGGCAACATTCCACACCAGCACACACACCTGGCAACATTCCACACCACACCTGCACACACACCAGCACACACCTGGCAACATTCCACACCAGCACACACACCTGGCAACATTCCACACCAGCACACACACCTGGCAACATTCAACACCAGCACACACACCTGGCAACATTCCACACCAGCACACACCTGGCAACATTCCACACCAGCACACACCTGGCAACATTCCACACCAGCACACACCTGGCAACATTCCACACCAGCACACACACCTGGCAACATTCCACACCAGCACACACACCTGGCAACATTCCACACCAGCACACACACCTGGCAACATTCCACACCAGCACACACCTGGCAACATTCCACACCAGCACACACCTGGCAACATTCCACACCAGCACACACACCTGGCAACATTCCACACCAGCACACACACCTGGCAACATTCCACACCAGCACACACACCTGGCAACATTCCACACCAGCACACACACCTGGCAACATTCCACACCAGCACACACACAACATGGCAACATTCCACACCAGCACACACACCTGGCAACATTCCACACCAGCACACACACCTGGCAACATTCCACACCAGCACACACCTGGCAACATTCACACCAGCACACACACCTGGCAACATTCCACACCAGCACACACACATTCCACACCAGCACACACACCTGGCAACATTCCACACCAGCACACACACCTGGCAACATTCCACACCAGCACACACACCTGGCAACATTCCACACCAGCACACACACCAACATGGCAACATTCCACACCAGCACACACACCTGGCAACATTCCACACCAGCACACACAACATTCCACACACACACACCTGGCACACCACACCAGCACACACACCTGGCAACATTCCACACCAGCACACACACCTGGCAACATTCCACACCAGCACACACACCTGGCAACATTCCACAGCCAGCACACACACCAGCACACACACCTGGCAACATTCCACACCAGCACACACCTGGCAACATTCCACACCAGCACACACACCTGGCAACATTCCACACCAGCACACACACCTGGCAACATTCCACACCAGCACACACACCTGGCAACATTCCACACCAGCACACACCTGGCAACATTCCACACCAGCACACACACCTGGCAACATTCCACACCAGCACACACCATTCCACACCAGCACACACACCTGGCAACATTCCACACCAGCACACACACCTGGCAACATTCCACACCAGCACACACCCTGGCAACATTCCACACCAGCACACACACCTGGCAACATTCCACACCAGCACACACACCTGGCAACATTCCACACCAGCACACACCTGGCAACATTCACACCAGCACACACCTGGCAACATTCCACACCAGCACACACCTGGCAACATTCCACACCAGCACACACCTGGCAACATTCCACACCAGCACACACACCTGGCAACATTCCACACCAGCACACACACCTGGCAACATTCCACACCAGCACACACCTGGCAACATTCCACACCAGCACACACACCTGGCAACATTCCACACCAGCACACACCCTGGCAACATTCCACACCAGCACACACCTGGCAACATTCCACACCAGCACACACACCTGGCAACATTCCACACCAGCACACACAACATTCCACACCAGCACACACACCTGGCAACATTCCACACCAGCACACACACCTGGCAACATTCCACACCAGCACACACACCTGGCAACATTCCACACCAGCACACACACCTGGCAACATTCCACACCAGCACACACACCTGGCAACATTCCACACCAGCACACACACCTGGCAACATTCCACACCAGCACACACACCTGGCAACATTCCACACCAGCACACACACCTGGCAACATTCCACACCAGCACACACACCTGGCAACATTCCACACCAGCACACACACCTGGCAACATTCCACACCAGCACACACACCTGGCAACATTCCACACCAGCACACACACCTGGCAACATTCCACACCAGCACACACACCTGGCAACATTCCACACCAGCACACACACCTGGCAACATTCCACACATTCACACCAGCACACACCTGGCAACATTCCACACCAGCACACACCTGGCAACATTTCACACCAGCACACACACCTGGCAACATTCCACACCAGCACACACCTGGCAACATTCCACACCAGCACACACACCTGGCAACATTCCACACCAGCACACACACCTGGCAACATTCCACACCAGCACACACCTGGCAACATTCCACACCAGCACACACACCTGGCAACATTCCACACCAGCACACACCTGGCAACATTCCACACCACACACACACCTGGCAACATTCCACACCAGCACACACACCTGGCAACATTCCACACCAGCACACACACCTGGCAACATTCCACACCAGCACACACACCTGGCAACATTCCACACCAGCACACACACCTGGCAACATTCCACACCAGCACACACACCTGGCAACATTCCACACCAGCACACACACCTGGCAACATTCCACACCAGCACACACCTGGCAACATTCCACACCAGCACACACCAGCACACACACCTGGCAACATTCCACACCAGCACACACACCTGGCAACATTCAACACCACACAGCACACACCTGGCAACATTCCACACCAGCACACACACCTGGCAACATTCCACACCAGCACACACACCTGGCAACATTCCACACCAGCACACACACCTGGCAACATTCCACACCAGCACACACACCTGGCAACATTCCACACCAGCACACACACCTGGCAACATTCCACACCAGCACACACATTCCTGGCAACATTCCACACCAGCACACACACCTGGCAACATTCCACACCAGCACACACACCTGGCAACATTCCACACCAGCACACACACCTGGCAACATTCCACACCAGCCACACACCTGGCAACATTCCACACCAGCACACACCTGGCAACATTCCACACCAGCACACACACCTGGCAACATTCCACACCAGCACACACACCTGGCAACATTCCACACCAGCACACACACCTGGCAACATTCCACACCAGCACACACACCTGGCAACATTCCACACCAGCACACACACCTGGCAACATTCCACACCAGCACACACACCTGGCAACATTCCACACCAGCACACACACCTGGCAACATTCCACACCAGCACACACACCTGGCAACATTCCACACCAGCACACACACCTGGCAACATTCCACACCAGCACACACCTGGCAACATTCCACACCAGCACACACCTGGCAACATTCCACACCAGCACACACACCTGGCAACATTCCACACCAGCACACACACCTGGCAACATTCCACACCAGCACACACACCTGGCAACATTCCACACCAGCACACACACCTGGCAACATTCCACACCAGCACACACACCTGGCAACATTCCACACCAGCACACACACCTGGCAACATTCCACACCAGCACACACACCTGGCAACATTCCACACCAGCACACACACCTGGCAACATTCCACACCAGCACACACACCTGGCAACATTCCACACCAGCACACACCTGGCAACATTCCACACCAGCACACACACTGGCAACATTCCACACCAGCACACACCTGGCAACATTCCACACCAGCACACACACCTGGCAACATTCCACACCAGCACACACACCTGGCAACATTCCACACCAGCACACACACCTGGCAACATTCCACACCAGCACACACACCTGGCAACATTCCACACCAGCACACACACCTGGCAACATTCCACACCAGCACACACACCTGGCAACATTCCACACCAGCACACACCTGGCAACATTCTGGCAACATTCCACACCAGCACACACACCTGGCAACATTCCACACCAGCACACACACCTGGCAACATTCCACACCAGCACACACCTGGCAACATTCCACACCAGCACACACACCTGGCAACATTCCACACCAGCACACACACCTGGCAACATTCCACACCAGCACACACACCTGGCAACATTCCACACCAGCACACACACCTGGCAACATTCCACACCAGCACACACACCTGGCAACATTCCACACCAGCACACACACCTGGCAACATTCCACACCAGCACACACACCTGGCAACATTCCACACCAGCACACACACCTGGCAACATTCCACACCAGCACACACACCTGGCAACATTCCACACCAGCACACACACCTTGCAACATTCCACACCAGCACACACACCAGCCTGGCAACATTCCACACCAGCACACACACCTGGCAACATTCCACACCAGCACACACACCTGGCAACATTCCACACCAGCACACACACCTGGCAACATTCATTCCACACCAGCACACACACCTGGCAACATTCCACACCAGCACACACACCTGGCAACATTCACACCAGCACACACACCTGGCAACATTCCACACCAGCACACACCTGGCAACATTCCACACCAGCACACACCTGGCAACATTCCACACCAGCACACACCTGGCAACATTCCACACCAGCACACACACCTGGCAACATTCCACACCAGCACACACACCTGGCAACATTCAACACCAGCACACACACCTGGCAACATTCCACACCAGCACACACACCTGGCAACATTCCACACCAGCACACACACCTGGCAACATTCCACACCAGCACACACACCTGGCAACATTCCACACCACACACACCTGGCAACACCACACCAGCACACACCTGGCAACATTCCACACCAGCACACACACCTGGCAACATTCCACACACCAGCACACACCACACACACACCTGGCAACATTCCACACCAGCACACACACCTGGCAACATTCCACACCAGCACACACACCTGGCAACATTCCACACCAGCACACACACCTTCCAACATTCCACACCAGCACACACCTGGCAACATTCCACACCAGCACACACACCTGGCAACATTCCACACCAGCACACACACAACTGGCAACATTCCAACACCACACACACACACCTGGCAACATTCCACACCAGCACACACACCTGGCAACATTCCACACCAGCACACACCTGGCAACATTCCACACCAGCACACACACCAGCACACACACCTGGCAACATTCCACACCAGCACACACACCTGGCAACATGGCAACATTCAACACCAGCACACACACCTGGCAACATTCCACACCAGCACACACCTGGCAACATTCCACACCAGCACACACACCTGGCAACATTCCACACCAGCACACACACCTGGCAACATTCCACACCAGCACACACACCTGGCAACATTCCACACCAGCACACACACCTGGCAACATTCCACACCAGCACACACACCTGGCAACATTCCACACCAGCACACACCTGGCAACATTCCACACCAGCACACACACCTGGCAACATTCAACACCAGCACACACACCTGGCAACATTCCACACCAGCACACACCTGGCAACATTCCACACCAGCACACACCTGGCAACATTCCACACCAGCACACACACCTGGCAACATTCCACACCAGCACACACACCTGGCAACATTCCGCACCAGCACACACACCTGGCAACATTCCACACCAGCACACACACTGGCAACATTCCACACCAGCACACACACCTGGCAACATTCCACACCAGCACACACACCTGGCAACATTCCACACCAGCACACACACCTGGCAACATTCTGGCAACATTCCACACCAGCACACACACCTGGCAACATTCCACACCAGCACACACACCTGGCAACATTCCACACCAGCACACACACCTGGCAACATTCCACACCAGCACACACACCTGGCAACATTCCACACCAGCACACACACCTGGCAACATTCCACACCAGCACACACACCTGGCAACATTCCACACCAGCACACACACCTGGCAACATTCCACACCAGCACACACCAGGCAACATTCCACACCAGCACACACACCTGGCAACATTCCACACCAGCACACACACCTGGCAACATTCCACACCAGCACACACACCTGGCAACATTCCACACCAGCACACACACCTGGCAACATTCCACACCAGCACACACACCTGGCAACATTCCACACCAGCACACACCCAACATGGCAACATTCCACACCAGCACACACACCTGGCAACATTCCACACCAGCACACACCTGGCAACATTCCACACCAGCACACACACCTGGCAACATTCCACACCAGCACACACCTGGCAACATTCCACACCAGCACACACACCTGCCATTCCACACCAGCACACACCTGGCAACATTCCACACCAGCACACACCTGGCAACATTCCACACCAGCACACACCTGCCAACATTCCACACCAGCACACACCTGCCAACATTCCACACCAGCACACACCTGACAACATTCCACACCAGCACACACCTGCCAACATTCCACACCAGCACACACCTGCACAACATTCCACACCAGCACACACACCTGGCAACATTCCACACCAGCACACACCTGGCAACATTCCACACCAGCACACACACTGGCAACATTCCACACCACACACACCTGGCAACATTCACACCAGCACACACACCTGGCAACATTCCACACCAGCACACACCTGGCAACATTCCACACCAGCACACACACCTGGCAACATTCCACACCAGCACACACCTGGCAACATTCCACACCAGCACACACACCTGGCAACATTCCACACCAGCACACACCCTGGCAACATTCCACACCAGCACACACCCTGGCAACATTCCACACCAGCACACACACCTGGCAACATTCCACACCAGCACACACACCTGGCAACATTCCACACCAGCACACACACCTGGCAACATTCCACACCAGCACACACACCTGGCAACATTCCACACCAGCACACACACCTTGCAACATTCCACACCAGCACACACACCTGGCAACATTCCACACCAGCACACACACCTGGCAACATTCCACACCAGCACACACCTGGCAACATTCCACACCAGCACACACACCTTGCAACATTCCACACCAGCACACACACCTGGCAACATTCCACACCAGCACACACACCTGGCAACATTCCACACCAGCACACACACCTGGCAACATTCCACACCAGCACACACACCTGGCAACAGTCCACACCAGCACACACAACATTCCACACCAGCACACACACCTTGCAACATTCCACACCAGCACACACACCTGGCAACATTCCACACCAGCACACACACCTGGCAACATTCCACACCAGCACACACACCTGGCAACATTCCACACCAGCACACACACCTGGCAACATTCCACCAGCACACACCTGCAACATTCCACACCAGGCAACATTCCACACCAGCACACACCTGGCAACATTCCACACCAGCACACACCTGGCAACATTCCACACCAGCACACACCTGGCAACATTCCACACCAGCACACACCTGGCAACATTCCACACCAGCACACACCATTCCACACCAGCACACACCTGGCAACATTCCACACCAGCACACACACCTGGCAACATTCCACACCAGCACACACACCTGGCAACATTCAACACCAGCACACACACCTGGCAACATTCCACACCAGCACACACCTGGCAACATTCCACACCAGCACACACCTGGCAACATTCCACACCAGCACACACACCTGCAACATTCCACACCAGCACACACACCTTCCACACCAGCACACACACCTGGCAACATTCCACACCAGCACACACACCTGGCAACATTCCACACCAGCACACCTGGCAACATTCCACACCAGCACACACACCTGGCAACATTCCACACCAACACACACCTTTCCACACCAGCACACACACCTGGCAACATTCCACACCAGCACACACACCTGGCAACATTCCACACCAGCACACACACCATGGCAACATTCCACACCAGCACACACACCTGGCAACATTCCACACCAGCACACACACCTGGCAACATTCCACACCAGCACACACACCTGCAACATTCCACACCAGCACACACACCTTTCCACACCAGCACACACACCTGGCAACATTCCACACCAGCACACACCTGGCAACATTCCACACCAGCACACACACCTTGCAACATTCCACACCAGCACACACCTGGCAACATTCCACACCAGCACACACCTGGCAACATTCCACACCAGCACACACACTGGCAACATTCCACACCAGCACACACCTGGCAACATTCTGGCAACATTCCACACCAGCACACACCTGGCAACATTCCACACCAGCACACACACCTGGCAACATTCCACACCAGCACACACCCTGGCAACATTCCACACCAGCACACACCTGGCAACATTCCACACCAGCACACACCTGGCAACATTCCACACCAGCACACACCTGGCAACATTCCACACCAGGGCAACATTCCACACCAGCACACACCTGGCAACATTCCACACCAGCACACACCTGGCAACATTCCACACCAGCACACACCTGGCAACATTCCACACCAGCACACACACTGGCAACATTCCACACCAGCACACACTGGCTGGCAACATTCCACACCAGCACACACACCTGGCAACATTCCACACCAGCACACACCTGGCAACATTCCACACCAGCACACACCCTGGCAACATTCCACACCAGCACACCTGGCACATTCCACACCAGCACACACCTGGCAACATTCCACACCAGCACACACCTGGCAACATTCCACACCAGCACACACACCTGGCAACATTCCACACCAGCACACACACCTGGCAACATTCACACCAGCACACACCTGGCAACATTCCACACCAGCACACACCTGGCAACATTCCACACCAGCACACACACCTGGCAACATTCCACACCAGCACACACCTGGCAACATTCCACACCAGCACACACCTGGCAACATTCCACACCAGCACACACACCGCAACATTCCACACCAGCACACACACCTGGCAACATTCCACACCAGCACACACACTGGCAACATTCCACACCAGCACACACAACATTCCACACCAGCACACACACCTGGCAACATTCCACACCAGCACACACACCTGGCAACATTCCACACCAGCACACACCTGGCAACATTCCACACCAGCACACACACCTGGCAACATTCCACACCAGCACACACACCTGGCAACATTCCACACCAGCACACACCTGGCAACATTCCACACCAGCACACACCTGGCAACATTCCACACCAGCACACACACCTGGCAACATTCCACACCAGCACACACCTGGCAACATTCCACACCAGCACACACCTGGCAACATTCCACACCAGCACACACACCTGGCAACATTCCACACCAGCACACACCTGGCAACATTCCACACCAGCACACACCTGGCAACATTCCACACCAGCACACACACCTGGCAACATTCCACACCAGCACACACCTGGCAACATTCCACACCAGCACACACCTGGCAACATTCCACACCAGCACACACACCTGGCAACATTCCACACCAGCACACACCTGGCAACATTCCACACCAGCACACACACTGGCAACATTCCACACCAGCACACACCTGGCAACATTCCACACCAGCACACACACCTGGCAACATTCCACACCAGCACACACCTGGCAACATTCCACACCAGCACACACCTGGCAACATTCCACACCAGCACACACACCTGGCAACATTCCACACCAGCACACACACCTGGCAACATTCCACACCAGCACACACACCTGGCAACATTCCACACCAGCACACACACCTGGCAACATTCCACACCAGCACACACCTGGCAACATTCCACACCAGCACACACCTGGCACATTCCACACCAGCACACTGGCAACATTCCACACCAGCACACACACCTGGCAACATTCCACACCAGCACACACACCTGGCAACATTCCACACCAGCACACACACCTGGCAACATTCCACACCAGCACACACACCTGGCAACATTCCACACCAGCACACACCTGGCAACATTCCACACCAGCACACACCTGGCAACATTCCACACCAGCACACACACCTGGCAACATTCCACACCAGCACACACAACATTCTGGCAACATTCCACACCAGCACACACAACATTCCACACCAGCACACACACCTGGCAACATTCCACACCAGCACACACACCTGGCAACATTCCACACCAGCACACACACACTGGCAACATTCCACACCAGCACACACACTGGCAACATTCCACACCAGCACACACCTGGCAACATTCCACACCAGCACACACACCTGGCAACATTCCACACCAGCACACACACTGGCAACATTCCACACCACAGCACACACCTGGCAACATTCCACACCAGCACACACACCTGGCAACATTCCACACCAGCACACACACCTGGCAACATTCCACACCAGCACACACACCTGGCAACATTCCACACCAGCACACACACCTGGCAACATTCCACACCAGCACACACCTGGCAACATTCCACACCAGCACACACACCTGGCAACATTCCACACCAGCACACACCTGGCAACATTCCACACCAGCACACACACCTGGCAACATTCCACACCAGCACACACACCTGGCAACATTCCACACCAGCACACACACTGGCAACATTCCACACCAGCACACACACCTGGCAACATTCCACACCAGCACACACACCTGGCAACATTCCACACCAGCACACACACCTGGCAACATTCCACACCAGCACACACCCTGGCAACATTCCACACCAGCACACACACCTGCAACATTCCACACCAGCAACATGGCAACATTCCACACCAGCACACACACTGGCAACATTCCACACCAGCACAACATTCCACACCAGCACACACACCTGGCAACATTCCACACCAGCACACACACCTGGCAACATTCCACACCAGCACACACCTGGCAACATTCCACACCAGCACACACACCTGGCAACATTCCACACCAGCACACACCTGGCAACATTCCACACCAGCACACACACCTGGCAACATTCCACACCAGCACACACCCTGGCAACATTCCACACCAGCACACACACCTGGCAACATTCCACACCAGCACACACCTGGCAACATTCCACACCAGCACACACACCTGGCAACATTCCACACCAGCACACACACTGGCAACATTCCACACCAGCACACACACCTGGCAACATTCCACACCAGCACACACCTGGCAACATTCCACACCAGCACACACCTGGCAACATTCCACACCAGCACACACACCTGGCAACATTCCACACCAGCACACACCTGGCAACATTCCACACCAGCACACACACCTGGCAACATTCCACACCAGCACACCTGGCAACATTCCACACCAGCACACACACCTGGCAACATTCCACACCAGCACACACACCTGGCAACATTCCACACCAGCACACACCTGGCAACATTCCACACCAGCACACACACTGGCAACATTCCACACCAGCACACACCTGGCAACATTCCACACCAGCACACACACACTGGCAACATTCCACACCAGCACACACAACATTCCACACCAGCACACACCTGGCAACATTCCACACCAGCACACACACCTGGCAACATTCCACACCAGCACACACACCTGGCAACATTCCACACCAGCAACACACCTGGCAACATTCCACACCAGCACACACAACATTCCACACCAGCACACACACCTGGCAACATTCCACACCAGCACACACACCTGGCAACATTCCACACCAGCACACACCTGGCACACCACCTGGCAACATTCCACACCAGCACACACCTGGCAACATTCCACACCAGCACACACACCTGGCAACATTCCACACCAGCACACACACCTGGCAACATTCCACACCAGCACACACACCTGGCAACATTCCACACCAGCACACACACCTGGCAACATTCCACACCAGCAACATTCCACACCAGCACACACCTGGCAACATTCCACACCAGCACACACCTGGCAACATTCCACACCAGCACACACACCTGGCAACATTCCACACCAGCACACACACCTGGCAACATTCCACACCAGCACACACCTGGCAACATTCCACACCAGCACACACACTGGCAACATTCCACACCAGCACACAACATTCCACACCAGCACACACACCTGGCAACATGGCAACATTCCACACCAGCACACACACCTGGCAACATTCCACACCAGCACACACCTGGCAACATTCCACACCAGCACACACACCTGGCAACATTCCACACCAGCACACACCTGGCAACATTCCACACCAGCACACACCTGGCAACATTCCACACCAGCACACACACCTGGCAACATTCCACACCAGCACACACCTGGCAACATTCCACACCAGCACACACACCTGGCAACATTCCACACCAGCACACACACCTGGCAACATTCCACACCAGCACACACACCTGGTAACATTCCACACCAGCACACACCTGGCAACATTCCACACCAGCACACACACCTGGCAACATTCCACACCAGCACACACACCTGGCAACATTCCACACCAGCACACACACCTGGCAACATTCCACACCAGCACACACACCTGGCAACATTCCACACCAGCACACACCTGGCAACATTCCACACCAGCACACACACCTGGCAACATTCCACACCAGCACACACACCTGGCAACATTCCACACCAGCACACACACCTGGCAACATTCCACACCAGCACACACCTGGCAACATTCCACACCAGCACTCACCTGGCAACATTCCACACCAGCACACACACCTGGCAACATTCCACACCAGCACACACACCTGGCAACATTCCACACCAGCACACACACCTGGCAACATGCCACACCAGCACACACACCTGGCAACATTCCACACAACAAAACACAATGTTCCACACATTTCACCACCTAAACATTTAGGATAAACTATGTAAATATAATCCAACATGTTATCATTGTGTCAAACGTCATAAAATCATTTAACGTTCGGAGTAAAATACAATTCCCACAGTTGTATTTTAAGTGTCTGTTGGAAGTGAGGGACTTTCTGACGCTTCCAGTGTAAACACTTAGTGAGTGTTCCTGTTAAGTCAAAGTGTATTAATAATTACCTGATAAATGCCCATGGTGACGTCATTAATATTTTTCAGTCAAGTTCCTGGTGACGTCATTAATATCTTCCTGTCAAGTCCCTGGTGACGTCATTAGTATCTTCCAGTCGTCCCTGGTGACGTCATTAATATCTTCCTGTCAAGTCCCTGGTGACGTCATTAATATCTTACAGTCAAGTCTTTGGTGACGTCATTAATATCTTCCTGTCAAGTCCCTGGTGACGTCATTAATATCTTCCTGTCAAGTCCCTGGTGACGTCATTAATATCTTCCTGTCAAGTCCCTGGTGACGTCATTAATATCTTCCTGTCAAGTCCCTGGTGACGTCATTAATATCTTCCTGTCAAGTCTTTGGTGACGTCATTAGTATCTTCCAGTCGTCCCTGGTGACGTCATTAATATTTTTCAGTCAAGTCCCTGGTGACGTCATTAATATCTTCCTGTCAAGTCCCTGGTGACGTCATTAATATCTTACAGTCAAGTCTTTGGTGACGTCATTAATATCTTCCTGTCAAGTACCTGGTGACGTCATTAATATCTTCCAATCAAGTTCCTGGTGACGTCATTAATA
Source organism: Procambarus clarkii (assembly GCF_020424385.1). Taxonomy (NCBI): domain Eukaryota; kingdom Metazoa; phylum Arthropoda; class Malacostraca; order Decapoda; family Cambaridae; genus Procambarus; species Procambarus clarkii. Next base: position 100,710 of record NW_025565678.1, on the reverse strand, counting down.
TCTTCCAGTCAAGTTCCTGGTGACGTCATTAATATCCCAGTCAAGTCTGTGTTGACAGCATGAATCATCACCTGTCAAGTCTGTGTTGACAGCATGAATCATCACCTGTCAAGTCTGTGTTGACAGCATGAATCATCACCTGTCAAGTCTGTGTTGACAGCATGAATCATCACCTGTCAAGTCTGTGTTGACAGCATGAATCATCACCTGTCAAGTCTGTGTTGACAGCATGAATCATCACCTGTCAAGTCTGTGTTGACAGCATGAATCATCACCTGTCAAGTCTGTGTTGACAGCATGAATCATCACCTGTCAAGTCTGTGTTGACAGCATGAATCATCACCTGTCAAGTCCCTGTTGACAGCATGAATCATCACCTGTCAAGTCTGTGTTGACAGCATGAATCATCACCTGTCAAGTCTGTGTTGACAGCATGAATCATCACCTGTCAAGTCTGTGTTGACAGCATGAATCATCACCTGTCAAGTCTGTGTTGACAGCATGAATCATCACCTGTCAAGTCTGTGTTGACAGCATGAATCATCACCTGTCAAGTCTGTGTTGACAGCATGAATCATCACCTGTCAAGTCTGTGTTGACAGCATGAATCATCACCTGTCAAGTCTGTGTTGACAGCATGAATCATCACCTGTCAAGTCTGTGTTGACAGCATGAATCATCACCTGTCAAGTCTGTGTTGACAGCATGAATCATCACCTGTCAAGTCTGTGTTGACAGCATGAATCATCACCTGTCAAGTCTGTGTTGACAGCATGAATCATCACCTGTCAAGTCTGTGTTGACAGCATGAATCATCACCTGTCAAGTCTGTGTTGACAGCATGAATCATCACCTGTCAAGTCTGTGTTGACAGCATGAATCATCACCTGTCAAGTCTGTGTTGACAGCATGAATCATCACCTGTCAAGTCTGTGTTGACAGCATGAATCATCACCTGTCAAGTCTGTGTTGACAGCATGAATCATCACCTGTCAAGTCTGTGTTGACAGCATGAATCATCACCTGTCAAGTCTGTGTTGACAGCATGAATCATCACCTGTCAAGTCTGTGTTGACAGCATGAATCATCACCTGTCAAGTCTGTGTTGACAGCATGAATCATCACCTGTCAAGTCTGTGTTGACAGCATGAATCATCACCTGTCAAGTCTGTGTTGACAGCATGAATCATCACCTGTCAAGTCTGATTGAATGTTTAAAACACAAAAAAACATTTACGATAAAAACAAAGAAACAAAACAAGTAAAATTTGTATTTGAAAAATAACAAAATATCTTGACTTTTCTTGACTTTTAAAAATGTCAATATGGGAATAATTTTGTTCTCAGATTTGCTAAAAGCGATCAACTACCAGCGGTATATTTGGCCTACGGTGGGCTAGGCTGGGCTAGGCTGGGCTAGGCTGGGCTAGGCTGGGCTAGGCTGGGCTACGCTGGGCTAGGCTGGGCTAGGCTGGGCTAGGCTGGGCTAGGCTGGGCTACGCTGGGCTAGGCTGGGCTAGGCTGGGCTAGGCTGGGGCTGGGCTACGGGCTAGGCTGGGCTAGGCTGGGCTAGGCTGGGCTAGGCTGGGCTAGGCTGGGCTAGGCTGGCCTACGGTGGGCTAGGCTGGGCTAGGCTGGGCTAGGCTGGGCTAGGCTGGGCTAGGCTGGGCTACGCTGGGCTAGGCTGGGCTAGGCTGGGCTAGGCTGGGCTAGGCTGGGCTAGGCTGGGCTAGGCTGGGCTAGGCTGGGCTACGCTGGGCTAGGCTGGGCTAGGCTGGGCTAGGCTGGGCTAGGCTGGGCTACGCTGGGCTAGGCTGGGCTAGGCTGGGCTAGGCTGGGCTAGGCTGGGCTACGCTGGGCTAGGCTGGGCTAGGCTGGGCTAGGCTGGGCTAGGCTGGGCTAGGCTAGGCTATGCTGGGCTAGGCTGGGCTACGCTGGGCTACGCTGGGCTAGGCTGGGCTAGGCTGGGCTAGGCTGGGCTACGCTAGGCTAGGCTGGGCTAGGCTGGGCTAGGCTGGGCTAGGCTGGGCTACACTGGGCTAGGCTGGGCTAGGCTGGGCTAGGCTGGGCTAGGCTGGGCTACGCTGGGCTAGGCTGGGCTAGGCTGGGCTAGGCTGGGCTACGCTGGGCTACGCTGGGCTAGGCTGGGCTACGCTAGGCTAGGCTGGGCTAGGCTGGGCTAGGCTGGGCTAGGCTGGACTAGACTGGACTAGACTGGACTAGGCTGGGCTAGGCTGGGCTAGACTGGGCTAGGCTGGACTAAGCTAGACTGGTCATTTAGACTTAGATATTAAAACTAAGCTAGGCAAAGCAAGGGTATTTTGTTAGGCTAGACTATTTAAACAAGAATAGAATATTTTATTAAAATATAATAGGCTATTTAGGATTGGCTAGGCTATTTAGGCTAAGATAAAAGAAGATATTTATGCTAGCTAAAGTTATTTATTTAGGCGATATTTGGTTCCAGTCGCTCATATTTAGCCTGAAGACCTTAGGAGTCACGGCGCCCCGGACACAGACAATGATATACTGTTCTATGCCAATACCTGCGACAGCTGTTCTTCATCTAATTTGTTCTCCCCACACAACATTTTCCCGGCATTTCTAAACATGCTCAAAAACTAATCAGATTTTTATTTCGCTATAAAAGGTATTTGGATTTACCAGTTATAAATGTACTATTTTTTTCCGGTTTTAATAGAGTCCTTTGTATCATGTCATTGAACAAGGCAATTTTTGTGTAGAGTAAACCGGGCGGCACCTGTGTGGGGCCGGCACCTGTGTGGGGCCGGCACCTGTGTGGGGCCGGCACCTGTGTGGGGCCGGCACCTGTGTAGCCGTGCGGGTGCCAAGACAAATGGCCTCATAGACCAGGCACCCGCCTGAAGAGGCCCCTTTAAGCCGGACTGTGATAACAATAACTGGATAAATAGCTACCACGCAAAGGTAATCCACAGGTTAATGACATTAGCTTACATTACCTAAATGGTTTAAATTCCATATGTATATTGTTACATAAGCCAATACATACTGCATTATACATAATTGTAAACAAGTCTCCCGTGAGAACAGCTTGTTATACTATACACTAACGCATACACCAATGCTTAAGACTGATTAAAACGGAATACACATCAACATTTTCACTTCAGAGGTCCTGAGAATCGCATGGAGGTTGGTATCAAGATATTTAAAGGTGTCACTTAGGCCGAAACAGACTGGCCTATGACACTCCCACACCACGATGTTTCATCCTGGATCAGTGGGGAAGGACAGACCTAAGCTCCTGGCCTCCAACCTCGACCAACATTCTCTTTAATAGATATATTTACTTCTCAAAAGAGTCAGGAGCCCCAGAAGCAGTATGGTCGTATCCTCACACCTTACTATGAGGAGTGTGTTAACATAATTAGCGAGTACGCGCTTACATAACACTCTTAACGTAACACTTCCGTCTCATTAGAGCACTCGAGGACGATATCTCCTCTCTTATGTCTCTATTACATTGAGATATATCAAAGTGTATTGAACAAAATAATAACATCCTGTAACAGGGGGAAGATCAAGACTATGTTGTAACACGACCAACACCCAGGTGTAACACGACCAACACCCAGGTGTAACAGACCAACACCCAGGTGTAACACGACCAACACCCAGGTGTAACAGACCAACACCCAGGTGTAACAGACCAACACCCAGGTGTAACAGACCAACACCCTGGTGTAACAGACCAACACCCTGGTGTAACACGACCAACACCCTGGTGTAACACCAACACCCTGACCAACACCCTGGTGTAACACGACCAACACCCTGGTGTAACAGACCAACACCCTGGTGTAACAACCACCAACAGACCAACACCCTGGTGTACACCCTGGTGTAACAGACCAACACCCTGGTGTAACAGACCAACACCCTGGTGTAACACGACCAACACCCTGGTGTAACACGACCAACACCCTGGTGTAACACGACCAACACCCTGGTGTAACACGACCAACACCCTGGTGTAACAGACCAACACCCTGGTGTAACACGACCAACACCCTGGTGTAACAGACCAACACCCTGGTGTAACACGACCAACACCCTGGTGTAACACGACCAACACCCTGGTGTAACACGACCAACACCCTGGTGTAACACGACCAACACCCTGGTGTAACACGACCAACACCCTGGTGTAACACGACCAACACCCTGGTGTAACAAGACCAACACCCTGGTGTAACACGACCAACACCCTGGTGTAACACGACCAACACCCTGGTGTAACAGACCAACACCCTGGTGTAACAGACCAACACCCTGGTGTAACACGACCAACACCCTGGTGTAACAGACCAACACCCTGGTGTAACAGACCAACACCCTGGTGTAACACCAACACCCTGGTGTAACAGACCAACACCCTGGTGTAACAGACCAACACCCTGGTGTAACAGACCAACACCCTGGTGTAACAGACCAACCCCCTGGTGTAACAGACCAACACCCTGGTGTAACAGACCAACACCCTGGTGTAACAGACCAACACCCTGGTGTAACACGACCAACACCCTGGTGTAACAGACCAACACCCTGGTGTAACAGACCAACACCCTGGTGTAACAGACCAACACCCTGGTGTAACAGAACAAGACAACACCCTGGTGTAACACGACCAACACCCTGGTGTAACAAGACCAACACCCTGACCAACACCCTGGTGTAACAGCCCAACACCCTGGTGTAACACGACCAACACCCCGGTGTAACACGACCAACACCCTGGTGTAACACGACCAACACCCTGGTGTAACACGACCAACACCCTGACCAACACCCTGGTGTAACAACCAACACCCTGACCAACACCCTGGTGTAACACGACCAACACCCTGGTGTAACACCAACACCCAGACCAACACCCAGGTGTAACAGACCAACACCCTGGTGTACCAACACCCTGGTGTAACAGACCAACACCCAGGTGTAACACGACCAACACCCTGGTGTAACAGACCAACACCCTGGTGTAACAGACCAACACCCAGGTGTAACAGACCAACACCCAGGTGTAACAGACCAACACCCTGGTGTAACAAGACCAACACCCTGGTGTAACAGACCAACACCCTGGTGTAACAAGACCAACACCCTGGTGTAACAGACCAACACCCTGGTGTAACAGACCAACACCCTGGTGTAACAAGACCAACACCCTGGTGTAACAGACCAACACCCTGGTGTAACAGACCAACACCCAGGTGTAACAGACCAACACCCAGGTGTAACAGATCAACACCCTGGTGTAACAGGTGTAACCCAACACCCTGGTGTAACAGACCAACACCCTGGTGTAACAGACCAACACCCTGACCAACACCCAGGTGTAACACGACCAACACCCTGGTGTAACACGACCAACACCCTGGTGTAACACGACCAACACCCTGGTGTAACACGACCAACACCCTGGTGTAACACGACCAACACCCTGGTGTAACACGACCAACACCCAGGTGTAACAGACCAACACCCTGGTGTAACACGACCAACACCCAGGTGTAACACGACCAACACCCTGGTGTAACACGACCAACACCCAGGTGTAACAAGACCAACACCCTGGTGTAACAGACCAACACCCAGGTGTAACAGACCAACACCCTGGTGTAACAGACCAACACCCTGGTGTAACAGACCAACACCCTGGTGTAACAGACCAACACCCTGGTGTAACAGACCAACACCCTGGTGTAACAACACCAACACCCTGGTGTAACACGACCAACACCCTGGTGTAACAAGACCAACACCCTGGTGTAACAGACCAACACCCTGGTGTAACAGACCAACACCCTGGTGTAACACGACCAACACCCTGGTGTAACAGACCAACACCCTGGTGTAACACGACCAACACCCTGGTGTAACACGACCAACACCCTGGTGTAACAGACCAACACCCTGGTGTAACAGACCAACACCCTGGTGTAACAGACCAACACCCTGGTGTAACACGATCAACACCTCCCAACACCCTGGTGTAACAAGACCAACACCCAGGTGTAACAGACCAACACCCTGGTGTAACAGACCAACACCCTGGTGTAACAGACCAACACCCTGGTGTAACAGACCAACACCCTGGTGTAACACGACCAACACCCAGGTGTAACACGACCAACACCCAGGTGTAACACGACCAACACCCTGGTGTAACAGACCAACACCCTGGTGTAACACGACCAACACCCTGGTGTAACAGACCAACACCCTGGTGTAACAGACCAACACCCTGGTGTAACAGACCAACACCCTGGTGTAACAGACCAACACCCTGGTGTAACAGACCAACACCCAGGTGTAACAGACCAACACCCTGGTGTAACAGACCAACACCCTGGTGTAACAGACCAACACCCAGGTGTAACACGACCAACACCCAGGTGTAACAGACCAACACCCAGGTGTAACAGACCAACACCCTGGTGTAACAAGACCAACACCCTGGTGTAACAAGACCAACACCCTGGTGTAACACGACCAACACCCTGGTGTAACAGACCAACACCCTGGTGTAACAGACCAACACCCTGGTGTAACACGACCAACACCCTGGTGTAACATGACCAACACCCTGGTGTAACAAGACCAACACCCAGGTGTAACAGACCAACACCCAGGTGTAACAGACCAACACCCTGGTGTAACAGACCAACACCCTGGTGTAACAGACCAACACCCTGGTGTAACACGACCAACACCCTGGTGTAACAGACCAACACCCTGGTGTAACAGACCAACACCCTGGTGTAACAAGACCAACACCCTGGTGTAACAGACCAACACCCTGGTGTAACACGACCAACACCCTGGTGTAACAGACCAACACCCTGGTGTAACATGTAACAGACCAACACCCTGGTGTAACAGACCAACACCCTGGTGTAACCACCCTGGTGTAACAGACCAACACCCTGGTGTAACAAGACCAACACCCTGGTGTAACATGACCAACACCCTGGTGTAACAGACCAACACCCTGGTGTAACAAGACCAACACCCTGGTGTAACATGACCAACACCCTGGTGTAACAGACCAACACCCTGGTGTAACAAGACCAACACCCTGGTGTAACAAGACCAACACCCTGGTGTAACAAGACCAACACCCTGGTGTAACAAGACCAACACCCTGGTGTAACACGACCAACACCCTGGTGTAACAAGACCAACACCCTGGTGTAACACGACCAACACCCTGGTGTAACACGGTGTAACCAAACACCCTGGTGTAACATGACCAACACCCTGGTGTAACAAGACCAACACCCAGGTGTAACAGACCAACACCCAGGTGTAACAGACCAACACCCTGGTGTAACACGACCAACACCCTGGTGTAACACGACCAACACCCTGGTGTAACACGACCAACACCCTGGTGTAACAGACCAACACCCTGGTGTAACAGACCAACACCCTGGTGTAACAGACCAACACCCTGGTGTAACAACACCAACACCCTGGTGTAACAGACCAACACCCTGGTGTAACATGACCAACACCCTGGTGTAACAGACCAACACCCAGGTGTAACACGACCAACACCCTGGTGTAACAGACCAACACCCTGGTGTAACAGACCAACACCCTGGTGTAACAGACCAACACCCTGGTGTAACAGACCAACACCCTGGTGTAACAGACCAACACCCTGGTGTAACAGACCAACACCCTGGTGTAACACGACCACCCTGGTGTAACACCAACACCCAGGTGTGGTGTAACAAGACCAACACCCTGGTGTAACAGACCAACACCCTGGTGTAACAGACCAACACCCAGGTGTAACAGACCAACACCCTGGTGTAACAGACCAACACCCTGGTGTAACACGACCAACACCCTGGTGTAACACGACCAACACCCTGGTGTAACAGACCAACACCCAGGTGTAACAGACCAACACCCTGGTGTAACAGACCAACACCCTGGTGTAACAGACCAACACCCAGGTGTAACAGACCAACACCCTGGTGTAACACGACCAACACCCAGGTGTAACAGACCAACACCCTGGTGTAACACGACCAACACCCTGGTGTAACACGACCAACACCCAGGTGTAACAGACCAACACCCTGGTGTAACAGACCAACACCCTGGTGTAACAGACCAACACCCTGGTGTAACAGACCAACACCCTGGTGTAACAGACCAACACCCTGGTGTAACAGACCAACACCCTGGTGTAACAGACCAACACCCTGTGTAACAGACCAACACCCTGGTGTAACAGACCAACACCCTGGTGTAACAGACCAACACCCTGGTGTAACAGACCAACACCCTGGTGTAACAGACCAACACCCTGGTGTAACAGACCAACACCCAGGTGTAACAGACCAACACCCTGGTGTAGACCAACACCCAGGTGTAACAGACCAACACCCTGGTGTAACAGACCAACACCCAGGTGTAACAGACCAACACCCTGGTGTAACACGACCAACACCCAGGTGTAACAGACCAACACCCTGGTGTAACAGACCAACACCCTGGTGTAACAGGTGTAACAGACCAACACCCTGGTGTAACAGACCAACACCCTGGTGTAACAGACCAACACCCTGGTGTAACAGACCAACACCCTGGTGTAACAGACCAAACAGACCAACACCCTGGTGTAACAGACCAACACCCTGGTGTAACAGACCAACACCCTGACCAACACCCTGGTGTAACAGACCAACACCCTGACCAACACCCTGGTGTAACAGACCAACACCCTGGTGTAACAGACCAACACCCTGGTGTAACAGGTGTAACACGACAACACCCTGGTGTAACAGACCAACACCCTGGTGTAACAGACCAACACCCTGGTGTAACAGACCAACACCCTGGTGTAACAGACCAACACCCTGGTGTAACAGACCAACACCCAGACCAACACCCAGGTGTAACAGACCAACACCCTGGTGTAACAGACCAACACCCTGGTGTAACAGACCAACACCCAGGTGTAACAGACCAACACCCTGTAACAGACCAACACCCTGGTGTAACAGACCAACACCCTGGTGTAACAGACCAACACCCTGGTGTAACAGACCAACACCCTGGTGTAACAGACCAACACCCTGGTGTAACAGACCAACACCCTGGTGTAACAGACCAACACCCTGGTGTAACAGACCAACACCCTGGTGTAACAGACCAACACCCTGGTGTAACAGACCAACACCCTGGTGTAACAGACCAACACCCTGGTGTAACAGACCAACACCCTGGTGTAACAGACCAACACCCTGAACAGACCAACACCCTGGTGTAACAGACCAACACCCTGGTGTAACAGGTGTAACAGACCAACACCCTGGTGTAACAGACCAACACCCTGGTGTAACAGACCAACACCCTGGTGTAACAGACCAACACCCTGGTGTAACAGACCAACACCCTGGTGTAACAGACCAACACCCTGGTGTAACAGACCAACACCCTGGTGTAACAGACCAACACCCTGGTGTAACAGACCAACACCCTGGTGTAACAGACCAACACCCTGGTGTAACAGACCAACACCCTGGTGTAACAGACCAACACCCTGGTGTAACAGACCAACACCCTGGTGTAACAGACCAACACCCTGGTGTAACAGACCAACACCCAGGTGTAACAGACCAACACCCTGGTGTAACAGACCAACACCCAACAGACCAACACCCAGGTGTAACAGACCAACACCCTGGTGTAACAGACCAACACCCTGGTGTAACAGACCAACACCCTGGTGTAACAGACCAACACCCTGGTGTAACAGACCAACACCCTGGTGTAACAGACCAACACCCTGGTGTAACAGACCAACACCCTGGTGTAACAGACCAACACCCTGGTGTAACAGACCAACACCCTGGTGTAACAGACCAACACCCTGGTGTAACAGACCAACACCCTGGTGTAACAGACCAACACCCAGGTGTAACAGACCAACACCCTGGTGTAACAGACCAACACCCAGGTGTAACAGACCAACACCCAGGTGTAACAGACCAACACCCTGGTGTAACAGACCAACACCCTGGTGTAACAGACCAACACCCTGGTGTAACAGACCAACACCCTGGTGTAACAGACCAACACCCTGGTGTAACAGACCAACACCCTGGTGTAACAGACCAACACCCTGGTGTAACAGACCAACACCCTGGTGTAACAGACCAACACCCTGGTGTAACAGGTGTAACAGACCAACACCCTGGTGTAACAGACCAACACCCTGGTGTAACAGACCAACACCCTGGTGTAACAGACCAACACCCTGGTGTAACAGACCAACACCCTGGTGTAACAGACCAACACCCTGGTGTAACAGACCAACACCCTGGTGTAACAGACCAACACCCTGGTGTAAACAGACCAACACCCTGGTGTAACAGACCAACACCCTGGTGTAACAGACCAACACCCTGGTGTAACAGACCAACACCCAGGTGTAACAGACCAACACCCTGGTGTAACAGACCAACACCCAGGTGTAACAGACCAACACCCTGGTGTAACAGACCAACACCCAGGTGTAACAGACCAACACCCTGGTGTAACAGACCAACACCCAGGTGTAACAGACCAACACCCTGGTGTAACAGACCAACACCCTGGTGTAACAGACCAACACCCAGGTGTAACAGACCAACACCCTGGTGTAACAGACCAACACCCTGGTGTAACAGACCAACACCCTGGTGTAACAGACCAACACCCTGGTGTAACAGACCAACACCCTGGTGTAACAGACCAACACCCTGGTGTAACAGACCAACACCCTGGTGTAACAGACCAACACCCTGGTGTAACAGACCAACACCCTGGTGTAACAGACCAACACCCTGGTGTAACAGACCAACACCCTGGTGTAACAGACCAACACCCTGGTGTAACAGACCAACACCCTGGTGTAACAGACCAACACCCTGGTGTAACAGACCAACACCCAGGTGTAACAGACCAACACCCTGGTGTAACAGACCACCAACACCAACACCCTGGTGTAACAGACCAACACCCTGGTGTAACAGACCAACACCCTGGTGTAACAGACCAACACCCAGACCAACACCCTGGTGTAACAGACCAACACCCTGGTGTAACAGACCAACACCCTGGTGTAACAGACCAACACCCAACACCCTGGTGTAACAGACCAACACCCACCCTGGTGTAACAGACCAACACCCTGGTGTAACAGACCAACACCCTGGTGTAACAGACCAACACCCTGGTGTAACAGACCAACACCCTGGTGTAACAGACCAACACCCTGGTGTAACAGACCAACACCCTGGTGTAACAGACCAACACCCTGGTGTAACAGACCAACACCCTGGTGTAACAGACCAACACCCAGGTGTAACAGACCAACACCCTGGTGTAACAGACCAACACCCAGGTGTAACAGACCAACACCCTGGTGTAACAGACCAACACCCTGGTGTAACAGACCAACACCCTGGTGTAACAGACCAACACCCTGGTGTAACAGACCAACACCCAGGTGTAACAGACCAACACCCTGGTGTAACAGACCAACACCCTGGTGTAACAGACCAACACCCTGGTGTAACAGACCAACACCCTGGTGTAACAGACCAACACCCTGGTGTAACAGACCAACACCCTGGTGTAACAGACCAACACCCTGGTGTAACAGACCAACACCCAGGTGTAACAGACCAACACCCAGACCAACACCCAGGTGTAACAGACCAACACCCTGTGTAACAGACCAACACCCAGGTGTAACAGACCAACACCCTGGTGTAACAGACCAACACCCAGGTGTAACAGACCAACACCCTGGTGTAACAGACCAACACCCAGGTGTAACACCCTGGTGTAACAGACCAACACCCTGGTGTAACAGACCAACACCCAGGTGTAACAGACCAACACCCTGGTGTAACAGACCAACACCCTGGTGTAACAGACCAACACCCAGGTGTAACAGACCAACACCCAGGTGTAACAGACCAACACCCTGGTGTAACAGACCAACACCCTGGTGTAACAGACCAACACCCTGGTGTAACAGACCAACACCCTGGTGTAACAGACCAACACCCAGGTGTAACAGACCAACACCCTGGTGACCAACACCCTGGTGTAACAGACCAACACCCTGGTGTAACAGACCAACACCCAGGTGTAACAGACCAACACCCTGGTGTAACAGACCAACACCCAGGTGTAACAGACCAACACCCAGGTGTAACAGACCAACACCCAGGTGTAACAGACCAACACCCTGGTGTAACAGACCAACACCCTGGTGTAACAGACCAACACCCTGGTGTAACAGACCAACACCCTGGTGTAACAGACCAACACCCTGGTGTAACAGACCAACACCCTGGTGTAACAGACCAACACCCTGACCAACACCCTGGTGTAACAGACCAACACCCTGGTGTAACAGACCAACACCCTGGTGTAACAGACCAACACCCTGGTGTAACAGACCAACACCCTGGTGTAACAGACCAACACCCTGGTGTAACAGACCAACACCCAGGTGTAACAGACCAACACCCTGGTGTAACAGACCAACACCCTGGTGTAACACGACCAACACCCTGGTGTAACAGACAACAAACACCAACACCCTGGTGTAACAGACCAACACCCTGGTGTACACCCCTGGTGTAACAGACCAACACCCTGGTGTAACAGACCAACACCCAGGTGTAACAGACCAACACCCTGACCCAACACCCTGGTGTAACAGACCAACACCCTGGTGTAACAGACCAACACCCTGGTGTAACAGACCAACACCCTGGTGTAACAGACCAACACCCTGGTGTAACAGACCAACACCCTGGTGTAACAGACCAACACCCTGGTGTAACAAGACCAACACCCTGGTGTAACAGACCAACACCCTGGTGTAACAGACCAACACCCAGGTGTAACAGACCAACACCCTGGTGTAACAGACCAACACCCTGGTGTAACAGACCAACACCCTGGTGTAACAGACCAACACCCTGGTGTAACAGACCAACACCCTGGTGTAACAGACCAACACCCTGGTGTAACAGACCAACACCCAGGTGTAACAACACCAACACCCTGGTGTAACAAGACCAACACCCTGGTGTAACAGACCAACACCCTGGTGTAACAGACCAACACCCAGGTGTAACAGACCAACACCCTGGTGTAACAGACCAACACCCTGGTGTAACAGACCAACACCCAGGTGTAACAGACCAACACCCTGGTGTAACAGACCAACACCCTGGTGTAACAGACCAACACCCTGGTGTAACAGACCAACACCCTGGTGTAACAAGACCAACACCCTGGTGTAACAGACCAACACCCTGGTGTAACAGACCAACACCCTGGTGTAACAGACCAACACCCTGGTGTAACAGACCAACACCCTGGTGTAACAGACCAACACCCTGGTGTAACAGACCAACACCCAACAGACCAACACCCAGGTGTAACAGACCAACACCCTGGTGTAACAGACCAACACCCAGGTGTAACAGACCAACACCCTGTGTAACAGACCAACACCCAGGTGTAACAGACCAACACCCTGGTGTAACAGACCAACACCCTGGTGTAACAGACCAACACCCTGGTGTAACAGACCAACACCCTGGTGTAACAGACCAACACCCTGGTGTAACAGACCAACACCCTGAACAGACCAACACCCTGGTGTAACAGACCAACACCCTGGTGTAACAGACCAACACCCTGGTGTAACAGACCAACACCCTGGTGTAACAGACCAACACCCAGGTGTAACAGACCAACACCCAACACCCTGGTGTAACAGACCAACACCCTGGTGTAACAGACCAACACCCAGGTGTAACAGACCAACACCCAGGTGTAACAGACCAACACCCAACAGACCAACACCCAGTGTAACAGACCAACACCCAACACCCTGGTGTAACAGACCAACACCCAACACCCTGGTGTAACAGACCAACACCCTGGTGTAACAGACCAACACCCAGGTGTAACAGACCAACACCCTGGTGTAACAGACCAACACCCTGGTGTAACAGACCAACACCCTGGTGTAACACCTGACCACCAACACCCTGGTGTAACAGACCAACACCCAGGTGTAACAGACCAACACCCTGGTGTAACAGACCAACACCCAACAGACCAACACCCTGGTGTAACAGACCAACACCCTGGTGTAACAGACCAACACCCTGGTGTAACAGACCAACACCCTGGTGTAACAGACCAACACCCAGGTGTAACAGACCAACACCCAGGTGTAACAGACCAACACCCAGGTGTAACAGACCAACACCCTGGTGTACCACACCCTGGTGTAACAGACCACACCCTGGTGTAACAGACCAACACCCAGGTGTAACAGACCAACACCCTGGTGTAACAGACCAACACCCTGGTGTAACACGACCAACACCCAGTGTAACAGACAGACCAACACCCAGGTGTGTAACAGACCAACACCCAGACCAACACCCTGGTGTAACAGACCAACACCCAGGTGTAACAGACCAACACCCAACAGACCAACACCCTGGTGTAACAGACCAACACCCAGGTGTAACAGACCAACACCCAGGTGTAACAGACCAACACCCAGGTGTAACAGACCAACACCCAGGTGTAACAGACCAACACCCAGACCAACACCCTGGTGTAACAGACCAACACCCTGTAACAGACCAACACCCTGGTGTAACAGACCAACACCCTGGTGTAACAGACCAACACCCAGGACCAACACCCTGGTGTAACAGACCAACACCAGACCAACACCCTGGTGTAACAGACCAACACCCAGGTGTAACAGACCAACACCCTGTGTAACAGACCAACACCCAACAGACCAACACCCTGGTGTAACAGACCAACACCCAGGTGTAACAGACCAACACCCAGGTGTAACAGACCAACACCCAGGTGTAACAGACCAACACCCTGGTGTAACAGACCAACACCCTGGTGTAACAGACCAACACCCAGGTGTTACAACATAAAGGGTTCCTGCTAACGTTAGCGGAGGGGCGCTCAGCGACCTCCGTCGGCCATCACGGTAAACACACCCATAATTACAACTTAAAGCCTATAGCCCCGGGGCTGTGGTAGATGTACACCTGTAGCCCCGGGGCTGCGGTAGATGTACACCTGTAGCCCCGGGGCTGTGGTAGATGTACACCTGTAGCCCCGGGGCTGCGGTAGATGTACACCTGTAGCCCCCTGGGCTGTGGTAGATGTACACCTGTAGCCCCTGGGCTGTGGTAGATGTACACCTGTAGCCGCGGGGCTGTGGTAGATGTACACCTGTAGCCCCGGGGCTGTGGTAGGTGTACACCTGTAGCCCCGGGGCTGTGGTAGATGTACACCTGTAGCCCCGGGGCTGCGGTAGATGTACACCTGTAGCCCCTGGGCTGTGGTAGATGTACACCTGTAGCCCCCTGGGCTGTGGTAGATGTACACCTGTAGCCCATGGGCTGTGGTAGATGTACACCTGTAGCCCAGGGGCTGTGGTAGATGTACACCTGTAGCCCCGGGGCTGTGGTAGATGTACACCTGTAGCCCCGGGGCTGTGGTAGGTGTACACCTGTAGCCCCGGGGCTTTGGTAGATGTACACCTGTAGCCCCGGGGCTGTGGTAGATGTACACCTGTAGCCCCGGGGCTGTGGTAGATGTACACTTGTAGCCCCGGGGCTGTGGTAGATGTACACCTGTAGCCCCTGGGCTGTGGTAGATGTACACCTGTAGCCCTTGGGCTGTGGTAGATGTGCACCTGTAGCCCCCTGGGCTTTGGTAGATGTACACCTGTAGCCCCTGGGCTGTAGTAGATGTACACCTGTAGCCCAGGGGCAGTGGTAGATGTACACCTGTAGCCCCTGGGCTGTGGTAGATGTACACCTGTAGCCCCTGGGCTGTGGCAGATGTACACCTGTAGCCCCTGGGCTGTGGTAGATGTACACCTGTAGCCCCTGGGCTGTGGTAGATGTACACCTGTAGCCCCTGGGCTGTGGTAGATGTACACCTGTAGCCCCTGGGCTGTGGTAGATGTACACCTGTAGCCCCCTGGGCTTTGGTAGATGTACACCTGTAGCCCCTGGGCTGTGGTAGATGTACACCTGTAGCCCCGGGGCTGTGGTAGATGTACACCTGTAGCCCCTGGGCTGTGGTAGATGTACACCTGTAGCCCCTGGGCTGTGGCAGATGTACACCTGTAGCCCCTGGGCTGTGGTAGATGTACACCTGTAGCCCCTGGGCTGTGGTAGATGTACACCTGTAGCCCCTGGGCTGTGGTAGATGTACACTTGTAGCCCCGGGGCTGTGGTAGATGTACACCTGTAGCCCCGGGGCTGTGGTAGATGTACACCTGTAGCCCCGGGGCTGTGATAGATGTACACCTGTAGCCCCGGGGCTGTGGCAGATGTACACCTGTAGCCCCGGGGCTGTGGTAGATGTACACCTGTAGCCCCGGGGCTGTGGTAGATGTACACCTGTAGCCCCTGGGCTGTGGTAGATGTACACCTGTAGCCCCGGGGCTGTGGTAGATGTACACCTGTAGCCCCGGGGCTGTGGTAGATGTACACCTGTAGCCCCGGGGCTGTGGTAGATGTACACCTGTAGCCCCGGGGCTGTGGTAGATGTACACCTGTAGCCCCGGGGCTGTGGTAGATGTACACCTGTAGCCCAGAAACATGTTCCTTTGAGGAAAGCCAGAAAGAGATCCAACGTAGAAAGAGAACGCAGACGACACTATAAACGAAGGAAAAAAATAACGGAACTGCTTATGCAGACACGAATTTCCCGTCAAAGAAGGAATAATTTAAATAGGGAGATTGAAGAAATCGAGCGGAAATTGAAACACTCATATGAAACTAAAGAAAGGCAGTTAGAACAGAAAGCAATTCAGGAAATAAAGAAAAATCCAAAATATTTCTTCACATATACGAAATTAAAAGCAAAAACCACTTTTTGCTTTTGATTTCGAAAACCACCACTGGGCATCAGAATATAACAATATGTTTAACAGTGATAAATTCCAGGTACTCAGATAAGGTAAAAATGAGGACCTTAAACATAATACAGAGTACAAAACACAATCAAATGTACCCATAGTAGGAAACAGCATGTAAAGGATCTGGGAATAATAATGTCTGACGACCTAACGTTTAGGGAGCATAACCAAGCAAATATTGCGTCAGTCAGAAAAATGATCGGATGGATTACGAGAACTTTCAAATCCAGGGATCCCATCACAATGGTTGTACTCTTCAAGTCACTTGTGTTGTCCCGTCTTGAGTACTGCTCAGTACTCACTTCCCCCTTCAGAGCAGGAGAGATTGCTGAAATAGAGGGAATACAGAGAACATATACGGCACGCATAGACGATATAAAGCACCTAAATTATTGGGATCGTCTCAAAGCTCTCCAAATGTACTCTCTAGAAAGGAGACGAGAGAGATCAAATAACATACACGTGGAAAATACTAGAGGGCCAGGTCCCAAATCTACACAGTAAAATAACAACGTACTGGAGTGAACGATATGGAAGAAAATGTAGAATAGAACCAGTGAAGAGCAGAGGTGCCATAGGCACAATCAGAGAACACTGTATAAGCATCAGAGGTCCGCGGTTGTTCAACGTCCTCCCAGCGAGGATAAGAAATATTGCCGGAACAACCGTGGACATCTTCAAGAGGAAACTAGATTTATTCCTCCAAGGAGTGCCGGACCAACCGGGCTGTGGTGGGTATGTGGGCCTGCGGGCCGCTCCAAGCAACAGCCTGGTGGACCAAACTCTCACAAGTCGAGCCTGGCCTCGGGCCGGACTTGGGGAGTAGAAGAACTCCCAGAACCCCATCAACAAGGTATCAACCAGGTAACCAGGGGCTGTGGTAGATGTACACCTGTAGCCCAGGGGCTGTGGTGAAGAGTTAGGGGGGGGAGGGGAGCGGCGATGGGGGGAGAGTTGAGGGATGGAAAGTTGAGAGGTCCAATAGGAAGAATGGAGTTGTGGTGGGGAAGGAGGTGGAGTGAGTAAGAGGAAGTGAAATGAAGTGGAGGGAATGAAGTATGGGGAGAATGGAGTGAAGATCGGCCGAGTCGGCCGAGCGGACAGCACGCTGAACTTGTGATCCTGTGGTCCTGGGTTCGATCCCAGGCGCCGGCGAGAAACGATGGGCAGAGTTTCTTTCACCCTATGCCCCTGTTACCTAGCAGTAAATAGGTACCTGGGAGTTAGTCAGTTGTCACGGGCTGCTTCCTGGGGGTGGAGGCCTTGTCGAGGACCGGGCCGCGGGGACACTAAAAAGCCCCGAAATCATCTCAAGATAACCTCAAGATAAGAAGAAGATGGGGGGGGGGAGTAAATTGAGGAGGAGGGGGGGGGAGTAAATTGAGGAGGAGGGGGGGGAGAGGAAGGGAAGTGAAGTAGAGGAGGAGGAGAGGGAAGTGCGCGGCGCACGGTGTGAGAGACGGGAGGTGAACACTGTGTACTGGTTCCTTGTTTGTGACTTTATCAGCCTGCAGAGTTCCGTAAGTGTAGCAAGTGTCCAAGCCTGCTTGTTCAGCCTGCTTGTTCAGCCTGCTTGTTCAGCCTGCTTGTTCAGCCTGCTTGGCCAGCCTGTTTGTTCAGCCTGATTGTTCAGCCTGCTTGTTCAGCCTGCTTGGTCAGCCTGTTTGTTCAGCCTGCTTGTTCAGCCTGCTTGTTCAGCCTGCTTGTTAAGGCTGCTTGTTCAGGCTGCTTGTTCAGCCTGCTTGTTGAGCCTGCTTGTTCAGCCTGCTTGTTAAGGCTGCTTGTTCAGGCTGCTTGTTCAGCCTGCTTGTTCAGCCTGCTTGTTCAGCCTGCTTGTTCAGGCTGCTTGTTAAGGCTGCTTGTTCAGGCTGCTTGTTCAGCCTGCTTGTTCAGGCTGCTTGTTCAGGCTGCTTGTTCAGCCTGCTTGTTCAGGCTGCTTGTTCAGGCTGCTTGTTCAGCCTGCTTGTTCAGCCTGCTTGTTAAGGCTGCTTGTTCAGCCTGCTTGTTAAGGCTGCTTGTTCAGCCTGCTTGTTAAGGCTGCTTGTTCAGCCTGCTTGTTCAGGCTGCTTGTTAAGGCTGCTTGTTCAGGCTGCTTGTTCAGGCTGCTTGTTCAGCCTGCTTGTTCAGCCTGCTTGTTCAGCCTGCTTGTTAAGGCTGCTTGTTCAGGCTGCTTGTTCAGGCTGCTTGTTCAGGCTGCTTGTTCAGCCTGCTTGTGAAGGCTGCTTGTTCAGCCTGTTGTTCAGGCTGCTTGTTAAGGCTGCTTGTTCAGGCTGCTTGTTCAGCCTGCTTGTTAAGGCTGCTTGTTCAGCCTGCTTGTTAAGCCTGCTTGTTCAGCCTGCTTGTTAAGGCTGCTTGTTAAGGCTGCTAGTTCAGCCTGCTTGTTCAGCCTGCTTGTTCAGGCTGCTTGTTCAGCCTGCTTGTTCAGCCTGCTTGTTCAGGCTGCTTGTTCAGGCTGCTTGTTCAGCCTGCTTGTTCAGCCTGCTTGTTAAGGCTGCTTGTTCAGCCTGCTTGTTAAGGCTGCTTGTTCAGCCTGCTTGTTCAGCCTGCTTGTTCAGCCTGTTGTTCAGGCTGCTTGTTAAGGCTGCTTGTTCAGGCTGCTTGTTCTGCTGCTTGTTCAGCCTGCTTGTTCAGCCTGCTTGTTAAGGCTGCTTGTTCAGCCTGCTTGTTAAGGCTGCTTGTTCAGCCTGCTTGTTCAGCCTGCTTGTTCAGCCTGCTTGTTCAGCCTGCTTGTTCAGCCTGCTTGTTAAGGCTGCTTGTTCAGCCTGCTTGTTAAGGCTGCTTGTTCAGCCTGCTTGTTCAGCCTGCTTGTTCAGGCTGCTTGTTCAGCCTGCTTGTTAAGGCTGCTTGTTCAGGCTGCTTGTTCAGCCTGCTTGTTCAGCCTGCTTGTTCAGGCTGCTTGTTCAGCCTGCTTGTTCAGGCTGCTTGTTAAGGCTGCTTGTTCAGGCTGCTTGTTCAGGCTGCTTGTTCAGCCTGCTTGTTCAGCCTGCTTGTTAAGGCTGCTTGTTCAGGCTGCTTGTTCAGCCTGCTTATTCAGCCTGCTTGTTCAGCCTGCTTGTTCAGGCTGCTTGTTCAGCCTGCTTGTTAAGGCTGCTTGTTCAGGCTGCTTGTTCAGGCTGCTTGTTCAGCCTGCTTGTTCAGCCTGCTTGTTCAGCCTGCTTGTTCAGGCTGCTTGTTCAGCCTGCTTGTTCAGCCTGCTTGTTAAGGCTGCTTGTTCAGGCTGCTTGTTCAGCCTGCTTGTTCAGGCTGCTTGTTCAGCCTGCTTGTTCAGCCTGCTTGTTAAGGCTGCTTGTTCAGGCTGCTTGTTCAGGCTGCTTGTTCAGCCTGCTTGTTCAGCCTGCTTGTTAAGGCTGCTTGTTCAGCCTGCTTGTTCAGCCTGCTTGTTAAGGCTGCTTGTTCAGGCTGCTTGTCCAGCCTGCTTGTTAAGGCTGCTTGTTCAGGCTGCTTGTTCAGCCTGCTTGTTCAGGCTGCTTGTTCAGCCTGCTTGTTCAGCCTGCTTGTTAAGGCTGCTTGTTCAGGCTGCTTGTTCAGCCTGCTTGTTCAGCCTGCTTGTTCATAGTATCGTTGGCAGCAACTATACCTTCGTTACAACCAACGCTGACAGTACCCGGGCCGACACACATATCTTGATATTAGAAAGAACTTTTTCAGTGTCAGAGTGGTTGACAAATGGAATGCACTAGGCAGTGATGTGGTGGAGGCTGACTCCATACACAGTTTCAAGTGTAGATATGATAGAGCCCAGTAGGCTCAGGAACCAGTACACCTGTTGATTGACAGTTGAGAGGCGGGACCAAAGAGCCAGAGCTCAACCCCCGCAAGCACAACTAGGTGAGTACACACACACACGTCCACCGTTCACACTCAGCCGCCGATAACTAACAACAGGTTAACCCAACAGTGTGGGAGAGTAATACATGCCTCCACACAAGGCCGTGAACATACAAGATAATAACGCTGCCCCGCGCGCCCTCCACTCAGTCTCTTATGCCGCCGCGGGCCTCCCGTTCCTCAGCCTCTGGCACGCACTTTCAGTATTTTTATTGGTAGTTGAAAATACGGCGGTGGTGCGTTCTGTTTGCCGGTGGTGCGTTCTGTTCGGCGGTGGTGCGTTCTGTTTGGCGGTGGTGCGGTTTGGTGGTGCGTTCTGTTTGCCGGTGGTGCGTTCTGTTTGGCGGTGGTGCGTTCTGTTTGCCGGTGGTGCGTTCTGTTTGGCGGTGGTGCGTTCTGTTTGGCGGTGGTGCGTTCTGTTTGCCGGTGGTGCGTTCTGTTTGGCGGTGGTGCGTTCTGTTTGGCGGTGGTGCGTTCTGTTTGCCGGTGGTGCGTTCTGTTTGGCGGTGGTGCGTTCTGTTTGGCGGTGGTGCGTTCTGTTTGCCGGTGGTGCGTTCTGTTTGGGTTCTGTGGTGCGTTCTGTTTGCGTGGTGCGTTCTGTTTGCCGGTGGTGCGTTCTGTTTGGCGGTGGTGCGGTCTGTTTGGCGGTGGTGCGTTCTGTTTGGCGGTGGTGCGTTCTGTTGGTGGTGCGTTCTGGTGGTGGTGCGTTCTGTTTGGTGGTGGTGCGTTCTGTTTGCCGGTGGTGCGTTCTGTTTGGTGGTGGTGCGTTCTGTTTGGCGGTGGTGCGTTCTGTTTGGCGGTGGTGCGTTCTGTTTGGCGGTGGTGCGTTCTGTTTGGCGGTGGTGCGTTCTGTTTGGCGGTGGTGCGTTCTGTTTGGTGGTGCGTTCTGTTTGGTGGTGGTGCGTTCGTGGTGCGTTCTGTTTGGTGGTGGTGCGTTCTGTTTGGCGGTGGTGCGTTCTGTTTGGCGGTGGTGCGTTCTGTTTGGCGGTGGTGCGTTCTGTTTGGCGGTGGTGCGTTCTGTTTGGTGGTGGTGCGTTCTGTTTGGCGGTGGTGCGTTCTGTTTGGCGGTGGTGCGTTCTGTTTGGTGGTGGTGCGTTCTGTTTGGTGGTGGTGCGTTCTGTTTGGTGGTGGTGCGTTCTGTTTGGCGGTGGTGCGTTCTGTTTGGTGGTGGTGCGTTCTGTTTGGTGGTGGTGCGTTCTGTTTGGTGGTGGTGCGTTCTGTTTGGTGGTGGTGCGTTCTGTTTGGTGGTGGTGCGTTCTGTTTGGCGGTGGTGTGTTCTGTTTGTGGTGGTGGTGTTTGTGGTGCGTTCTGTTTGGTGGTGGTGCGTTCTGTTTGGTGGTGGTGCGTTCTGTTTGGTGGTGGTGCGTTCTGTTTGGTGGTGGTGCGTTCTGTTTGGTGGTGGTGCGTTCTGTTTGGTGGTGGTGCGTTCTGTTTGGTGGTCGTTCTGTTTGGTGGTGGTGCGTTCTGTTTGGTGGTGGTGCGTTCTGTTTGGTGGTGGTGCGTTCTGTTTGGTGGTGGTGCGTTCTGTTTGGTGGTGGTGTTTGGTGGTGGTGCGTTCTGTTTGGTGGTGGTGCGTTCTGTTTGGTGGTGGTGCGTTCTGTTTGGTGGTGGTGCGTTCTGTTTGGTGGTGGTGCGTTCTGTTTGGTGGTGGTGCGTTCTGTTTGGCGGTGGTGCGTTCTGTTTGGTGGTGGTGCGTTCTGTTTGGTGGTGGTGCGTTCTGTTTGGTGGTGGTGCGTTCTGTTTGGTGGTGGTGCGTTCTGTTTGGTGGTGGTGCTGTTTGGTGGTGGTGCGTTCTGTGGTGGTGGTGGTGCGTTCTGGTGGTGCGTTCTGTTTGGTGGTGGTGCGTTCTGTTTGGTGGTGGTGCGTTCTGTTTGGTGGTGGTGCGTTCTGTTTGGTGGTGGTGCGTTCTGTTTGGTGGTGGTGCGTTCTGTTTGGTGGTGGTGCGTTCTGTTTGGTGGTGGTGCGTTCTGTTTGGTGGTGGTGCGTTCTGTTTGGTGGTGGTGCGTTCTGTTTGGTGGTGGTGCGTTCTGTTTGGTGGTGGTGCGTTCTGTTTGGTGGTGGTGCGTTCTGTTTGGTGGTGGTGCGTTCTGTTTGGTGGTGGTGCGTTCTGTTTGGTGGTGGTGCGTTCTGTTTGGTGGTGGTGCGTTCTGTTTGGTGGTGGTGGTGCGTTCTGTTTGGTGGTGGTGCGTTCTGTTTGGTGGTGGTGCGTTCTGTTTGGTGGTGGTGCGTTCTGTTTGGTGGTGGTGCGTTCTGTTTGGTGGTGGTGCGTTCTGTTTGGTGGTGGTGCGTTCTGTTTGGTGGTGGTGCGTTCTGTTTGGTGGTGGTGCGTTCTGTTTGGTGGTGGTGCGTTCTGTTTGGTGGTGGTGCGTTCTGTTTGGTGGTGGTGCGTTCTGTTTGGTGGTGGTGCGTTCTGTTTGGTGGTGGTGCGTTCTGTTTGGTGGTGGTGCGTTCTGTTTGGTGGTGGTGCGTTCTGTTTGGTGGTGGTGCGTTCTGTTTGGTGGTGGTGCGTTCTGTTTGGTGGGTGCGTTCTGTTTGGTGGTGGTGCGTTCTGTTTGGTGGTGGTGCGTTCTGTTTGGTGGTGGTGCGTTCTGTTTGGTGGTGGTGCGTTCTGTTTGGTGGTGGTGCGTTCTGTTTGGTGGTGGTGCGTTCTGTTTGGTGGTGGTGCGTTCTGTTTGGTGGTGGTGCGTTCTGTTTGGCGGTGGTGCGTTCTGTTTGGTGGTGGTGCGTTCTGTTTGGTGGTGGTGCGTTCTGTTTGGTGGTGGTGCGTTCTGTTTGGTGGTGGTGCGTTCTGTTTGGTGGTGGTGCGTTCTGTTTGTGGTGGTGCGTTCTGTTTGGTGGTGGTGCGTTCTGTTTGGCGGTGGTGCGTTCTGTTTGGTGGTGGTGCGTTCTGTTGGTGGTGGTGCGTTCTGTTTGGTGGTGGTGCGTTCTGTTTGGTGGTGGTGCGTTCTGTTTGGGGTGTGGTGCGTTCTGGGTGCGTTCTGTTTGGTGGTGGTGCGTTCTGTTTGGTGGTGGTGCGTTCTGTTTGTGGTGGTGCGTTCTGTGTTGTGCGTTCTGTTGTTGGTGGTTCTGTTTCTGTTTGGTGGTGGTGCGTTCTGTTTGGTGGTGGTGCGTTCTGTTTGGTGGTGCGTTCTGTTTGGTGGTGGTGCGTTCTGTGGACTAGTGTTGTGGTGCGTTCTAGTGTTGTGGTGTGTTCTGTGTGGTGGTGGTGCGTTTGGCGGGTGGTGCGTTCTCTGTGGTGGTGCGTTCTGGTGTTGTGGTGCGTTCTAGTGTTGTGGTGTGGTGCGTTCTGTTCTAGTGTTGTGGTGCGTCTTCTAGTGTTTGGCGTGGTGCGTTCTGTTAGTGTTGTGGTTCTAGTGTTGTGGTGGTGCGTTCTGTTTCTGTTTGGCGGGTGGTGCGTTCTAGTGTTGTGGTGCGTTCTAGTGTTGTGGTGCGTTCTAGTGTTGTGGTGCGTTCTAGTGTTGTGGTGCGTTCTAGTGTTGTGGTGTGTTCTAGTGTTGTGGTGCGTTCTGTTTCTGTTTGGCGGGTGGTGCGTTCTAGTGTTGTGGTGCGTTCTAGTGTTGTGGTGTGTTCTAGTGTTGTGGTGCGTTCTGTTTCTGTTTGGCGGGTGGTGCGTTCTAGTGTTGTGGTGCGTTCTAGTGTTGTGGTGCGTTCTAGTGTTGTGGTGCGTTCTAGTGTTGTGGTGCGTTCTAGTGTTGTGGTGCGTTCTGTTGTTGTGGTGCGTTCTAGTGTTGTGGTGCGTTCTGTTGTTGTGGTGCGTTCTAGTGTTGTGGTGCGTTCTGTTGTTGTGGTGGTGCGTTCTAGTGTTGTGGTGCGTTCTAGTGTTGTGGGTGCGTTCTAGTGTTGTGGTGCGTTCTAGTGTTGTGGTGCGTTCTAGTGTTGTGGTGCGTTCTAGTGTTGTGGTGCGTTCTAGTGTTGTGGTGCGTTCTAGTGGGTGCGTTCTAGTGTTGTGGTGCGTTCTAGTGTTGTGGTGCGTTCTAGTGTTGTGGTGCGTTCTAGTGTTGTGGTGCGTTCTAGTGTTGTGGTGCGTTCTAGTGTTGTGGTGCGTTCTAGTGTTGTGGTGCGTTCTAGTGTTGTGGTGCGTTCTAGTGTTGTGGTGCGTTCTAGTGTTGTGGTGCGTTCTGTTGTTGTGGTGCGTTCTGCGTTCTGGTGTTGTGGTGCGTTCTGGGTGCGTTCTGTGTTGTGGTGCGTTCTGGTGTTGTGGTGCGTTCTAGTGTTGTGGTGCGTTCTGGTGTTGTGGTGCGTTCTGCGTTCTAGTGTTGTGGTGCGTTCTGGTGGTGCGTTCTAGTGGTGGTGCGTTCTGTGTTGTGGTGCGTTCTAGTGTTGTGGTGCGTTCTAGTGTTGTGGTGCGTTCTAGTGTTGTGGTGCGTTCTAGTGTGTTGTGGTGCGTTCTAGTGTTGTGGTGCGTTCTAGTGTTGTGGTGCGTTCTAGTGTTGTGGTGCGTTCTAGTGTTGTGGTGCGTTCTAGTGTTGTGGTGCGTTCTAGTGTTGTGGTGCGTGTGTGTGGTGCGTTCTAGTGTGGTGCGTTCTAGTGTTGTGGTGCGTTCTGGTGTTGTGGTGCGTTCTAGTGTTGTGGTGCGTTCTAGTGTTGTGGTGCGTTCTAGTGTTGTGGTGCGTTCTAGTGTTGTGGTGCGTTCTAGTGTTGTGGTGCGTTCTAGTGTTGTGGTGCGTTCTAGTGTTGTGGTGCGTTCTGGTGTTGTGGTGCGTTCTGGTGTTGTGGTGCGTTCTAGTGTTGTGGTGCGTTCTAGTGTTGTGGTGCGTTCTAGTGTTGTGGTGCGTTCTAGTGTTGTGGTGCGTTCTGGTGTTGTGGTGCGTTCTGTGTGTTTCTAGTGGTGCGTTCTGTGTGTTGTGGTGCGTTCTAGTGTTGTGGTGCGTTCTAGTGTTGTGGTGTGGTGCGTTCTAGTGTTGTGGTGCGTTCTGGTGTTGTGGTGCGTTCTAGTGTTGTGGTGTGTTGTTCTAGTGTTGTGGTGCGTTCTAGTGTTGTGGTGCGTTCTGGTGTTGTGGTGCGTTCTAGTGTTGTGGTGCGTTCTAGTGTTGTGGTGCGTTCTAGTGTTGTGGTGCGTTCTAGTGTTGTGGTGCGTTGGTGCGTTCTAGTGTTGTGGTGCGTTCTAGTGTTGTGGTGCGTTCTGGTGTTGTGGTGCGTTCTAGTGTTGTGGTGCGTTCTGGTGTTGTGGTGCGTTCTGGTGTTGTGGTGCGTTCTGGTGTTGTGGTGCGTTCTAGTGTTGTGGTGCGTTCTGGTGTTGTGGTGCGTTCTGGTGGTGTGGTGCGTTCTGGTGTTGTGGTGCGTTCTGGTGTTGTGGTGCGTTCTGGTGTTGTGGTGCGTTCTGGTGTTGTGGTGCGTTCTGGTGTTGTGGTGCGTTCTGGTGTTGTGGTGCGTTCTGGTGTTGTGGTGCGTTCTAGTGTTGTGGTGCGTTCTGTTGTTGTGGTGCGTTCTGGTGTTGTGGTGCGTTCTAGTGTTGTGGTGCGTTCTGGTGTTGTGGTGCGTTCTGGTGTTGTGGTGCGTTCTGGTGTTGTGGTGCGTTCTGGTGTTGTGGTGCGTTCTGGTGTTGTGGTGCGTTCTGGTGTTGTGGTGCGTTCTAGTGTTGTGGTGCGTTCTAGTGGTGGTGCGTTCTGGTGTTGTGGTGCGTTCTGGTGTTGTGGTGCGTTCTGTTGTTGTGGTGCGTTCTGGTGTTGTGGTGCGTTCTGGTGTTGTGGTGCGTTCTGGTGTTGTGGTGCGTTCTAGTGTTGTGGTGCGTTCTGGTGTTGTGGTGCGTTCTGGTGTTGTGGTGCGTTCTGGTGTTGTGGTGCGTTCTGGTGTTGTGGTGCGTTCTGGTGTTGTGGTGCGTTCTGGTGTTGTGGTGCGTTCTGGTGTTGTGGTGCGTTCTGGTGTTGTGGTGCGTTCTGGTGTTGTGGTGCGTTCTAGTGTTGTGGTGCGTTCTGGTGTTGTGGTGCGTTCTAGTGTTGTGGTGCGTTCTGGTGTTGTGGTGCGTTCTAGTGTTGTGGTGCGTTCTGGTGTTGTGGTGCGTTCTGGTGTTGTGGTGCGTTCTGGTGTTGTGGTGCGTTCTGGTGTTGTGGTGCGTTCTGGTGTTGTGGTGCGTTCTGGTGTTGTGGTGCGTTCTGGTGTTGTGGTGCGTTCTGGTGTTGTGGTGCGTTCTGGTGTTGTGGTGCGTTCTAGTGTTGTGGTGCGTTCTGGTGTTGTGGTGCGTTCTGGTGTTTCTAGTGTTGTGGTGCGTTCTGGTGTTGTGGTGCGTTCTGGTGTTGTGGTGCGTTCTGGTGTTGTGGTGCGTTCTGGTGTTGTGGTGCGTTCTGGTGTTGTGGTGCGTTCTGGTGTTGTGGTGCGTTCTGTGTTGTGGTGCGTTCTGGTGTTGTGGTGCGTTCTGGTGTTGTGGTGCGTTCTGGTGTTGTGGTGCGTTCTGGTGTGCGTTCTAGTGGGTGCGTTCTGGTGTTGTGGTGCGTTCTGGTGTTGTGGTGCGTTCTAGTGTTGTGGTGCGTTCTGGTGTTGTGGTGCGTTCTGGTGTTGTGGTGCGTTCTAGTGTTGTGGTGCGTTCTGGTGTTGTGGTGCGTTCTAGTGTTGTGGTGCGTTCTTCTAGTGTTGTGGTGCGTTCTGGTGTTGTGGTGCGTTCTGGTGTTGTGGTGCGTTCTGGTGTTGTGGTGCGTTCTGGTGTTGTGGTGCGTTCTGGTGTTGTGGTGCGTTCTGGTGTTGTGGTGCGTTCTGGTGTTGTGGTGCGTTCTGGTGTTGTGGTGCGTTCTAGTGTTGTGGTGCGTTCTAGTGTTGTGGTGCGTAGTGTTGTGGTGCGTTCTGGTGTTGTGGTGCGTTCTAGGTGTTGTGGTGCGTTCTGGTGTTGTGGTGCGTTCTGGTGTTGTGGTGCGTTCTAGTGTTGTGGTGCGTTCTGGTGTTGTGGTGCGTTCTGGTGTTGTGGTGCGTTCTGGTGTTGTGGTGCGTTCTGGTGTTGTGGTGCGTTCTGGTGTTGTGGTGCGTTCTGGTGTTGTGTTGTGGTTCTGCGTTCTGGTGTTGTGGTGCGTTCTGGTGTTGTGGTGCGTTCTGGTGTTGTGGCGTTCTAGTGTTGTGGTGCGTTCTGTTGTTGTGGTGCGTTCTGGTGGTGCGTTCTGTGGTGGTGCGTTCTAGTGTTGTGTGCGTTCTAGTGTTGTGGTGCGTTCTAGTGTTGTGGTGCGTTCTGTGTTGTGGTGCGTTCTGGTGTTGTGCGTTCTGGTGTTGTGGTGCGTTCTAGTGTTGTGGTGCGTTCTAGTGTTGTGGTGCGTTCTGGTGTTGTGGTGCGTTCTGGTGTTGTGGTGCGTTCTGGTGTTGTGGTGCGTTCTGGTGTTGTGGTGCGTTCTGGTGTTGTGGTGCGTTCTGGTGTTGTGGTGCGTTCTGGTGTTGTGGTGCGTTCTGGTGTTGTGGTGCGTTCTAGTGTTGTGGTGCGTTCTAGTGTTGTGGTGCGTTCTGGTGTTGTGGTGCGTTCTAGTGTTGTGGTGCGTTCTGGTGTTGTGGTGCGTTCTGGTTGTGGTGCGTTCTAGGTGTTGTGGTGCGTTCTAGTGTTGTGGTGCGTTCTAGTGTTGTGGTGCGTTCTGGTGTTGTGGTGCGTTCTAGTGTTCTGGTGCGTTCTGGTGTTGTGGTGCGTTCTAGTGTTGTGGTGCGTTCTAGTGTGTTGGTGTTGTGCGTTCTAGTGTTGTGGTGCGTTCTAGTGTTGTGGTGCGTTCTGGTGTTGTGGTGCGTTCTGGTGTTGTGGTGCGTTCTGGTGTTGTGGTGCGTTCTGGTGTTGTGGTGCGTTCTGGTGTTGTGGTGCGTTCTGGTGTTGTGGTGCGTTCTGGTGTTGTGGTGCGTTCTGGTGTTGTGGTGCGTTCTGGTGTGGTGTTCTGGTGCGTGGTGCGTTCTGGTGTTGTGGTGCGTTCTAGTGTTGTGGTGCGTTCTGGTGTTGTGGTGCGTTCTAGTGTTGTGGTGCGTTCTAGTGTTGTGGTGCGTTCTGGTGTTTCTAGTGGTGGTGCGTTCTAGTGTTGTGGTGCGTTCTAGTGTTGTGGTGCGTTCTGGTGTTGTGGTGCGTTCTGGTGTTGTGGTGCGTTCTGGTGTTGTGGTGCGTTCTGGTGTTGTGGTGCGTTCTAGTGTTGTGGTGCGTTCTCTGGTGTTGTGGTGCGTTCTAGTGTTGTGGTGCGTTCTAGTGTTGTGGTGCGTTCTGGTGTTGTGGTGCGTTCTAGTGTTGTGGTGCGTTCTAGTGTTGTGGTGCGTTCTGGTGTTGTGGTGCGTTCTGCGTTCTAGTGTTGTGGTGCGTTCTAGTGTTGTGGTGCGTTCTGGTGTTGTGGTGCGTTCTGGTGTTGTGGTGCGTTCTAGTGTTGTGGTGCGTTCTGGTGTTGTGGTGCGTTCTGGTGTTGTGGTGGTTCGTTTGTTGTTGTGGTGCGTTCTGGTGTTGTGGTGCGTTCTAGTGTTGTGGTGCGTTCTAGTGTTGTGTGCGTTCTGTGTGTTGCGTTCTGGTGGTGCGTTCTGGTGTTGTGGTGCGTTCTGGTGTTGTGGTGCGTTCTAGTTCTGGTGCGTTCTGTGGTGCGTTCTAGTGTTGTGGTGCGTTCTAGTGTTGTGGTGCGTTCTGGCGGGTGGTGCGTTCTGGTGTTGTGGTGCGTTCTGGCGGGTGGTGCGTTCTGGCGGGTGGTGCGTTCTGGCGGTGTTGGTGCGTTCTGGTGTTGTGGTGCGGGTGGTGCGTTCTGGTGTTGTGGTGCGTTCTGGTGTTGTGGTGCGTTCTGGTGTTGTCTGGCGGGTGGTGGTGCGTTCTGGCGTTGTGGTGCGTTCTGGTGTTGTGGTGCGTTCTGGCGGGTGGTGCGTTCTGGCGGGTGGTGCGTTCTGGTGTTGTGGTGCGTTCTGGTGTTGTGGTGCGTTCTAGTGTTGTGGTGCGTTCTGGTGTTGTGGTGCGTTCTAGTGGTGTGGTGCGTTCTGGTGTTGTGGTGCGTTCTAGTGTTGTGGTGCGTTCTAGTGTTGTGGTGCGTTCTGGTGTTGTGGTGCGTTCTGGTGTTGTGGTGCGTTCTAGTGTTGTGGTGCGTTCTGGTGTTCTGGTGCGTTCTAGTGGTGTGGTGCGTTCTGGTGTTGTGGTGCGTTCTGGTGTTGTGGTGCGTTCTGGTGTTGTGGTGCGTTCTGGTGTTGTGGTGCGTTCTGGTGTTGTGGTGCGTTCTGTTGTTGTGGTGCGTTCTAGTGTTGTGGTGCGTTCTAGTGTTGTGGTGCGTTCTGTTGTTGTGGTGCGTTCTGGTGTTGTGGTGCGTTCTAGTGTTGTGGTGCGTTCTAGTGTTGTGGTGCGTTCTAGTGTTCTGGTGCGTTCTAGTGTTGTGGTGCGTTCTAGTGTTGTGGTGCGTTCTGTTGTTGTGGTGCGTTCTGTTGTTGTGGTGCGTTCTAGTGTTGTGGTGCGTTCTAGTGTTGTGGTGCGTTCTAGTGTTCTGGTGCGTTCTGGTGTTGTGGTGCGTTCTAGTGTTGTGGTGCGTTCTGGTGGTGTGGTGCGTTCTGGTGTTGTGGTGCGTTCTGGTGTTGTGGTGCGTTCTGGCGGGTGGTGCGTTCTGGCGGGTGGTGCGTTCTGGCGGGTGGTGCGTTCTGGTGTTGTGGTGCGTTCTGGTGTTGTAGTGCGTTCTGGCGGGTGGTGCGTTCTGGTGTTGTGGTGCGTTCTGGTGTTGTGGTGCGTTCTGGTGTTGTAGTGCGTTCTGGCGGGTGGTGCGTTCTGGTGTTGTGGTGCGTACTGTTGTTGTGGTGCGTTCTGTTGTTGTGGTGCGTTCTGGCGGGTGGTGCGTTCTGGCGGGTGGTGCGTTCTGGCGGGTGGTGCGTTCTGGCGGGGTGGTGCGTTCTGGCGGGTGGTGCGTTCTGGCGGGTGGTGCGTTCTGGCGGGTGGTGCGTTCTGGCGGGTGGTGCGTTCTGGCGGGTGGTGCGTTTCTGGCGGGTGGTGCGTTCTGGCGGGTGGTGCGTTCTGGCGGGTGGTGCGTTCTGGCGGGTGGTGCGTTCTGGCGGGTGGTGCGTTCTGGCGGGTGGTGCGTTCTGGCGGGTGGTGCGTTCTGGCGGGTGGTGCGTTCTGGCGGGTGGTGCGTTCTGGCAGGTGTAGCACCCAAGTCCTTCCATTTAGTGGAATTCAAAACCTTCATAGACACACCCGAATAATTCTTAGAGGAACCCGAATCCTTCACAAGAGAGACCCGAACCGTTCCTAGAAGGAATCAAATCCTTCACAGAGAACCCAAATTATAGCCAGAGCAACCCGAATCATTCCTTGTGAGACCCAAATAATTCCTCAAGGGACACGAATCCTTTCTAGTAAGACCAGGGGGGCCAGATTCACGAAAGCAGTTACGCAAGCACTTACGAACCTGTACATCTTTTCTCAACCTTTGGCGGCTTTGTTTACAATTATTTAACAGTTAATGAGCTCCGAAGCACCAGGAGGCTGTTTATAACAATAACAACAGTTGATTGAAAAGTTTTCATGCTTGTAAACTGTTTAATAAATGTAAACAAAGCCGTCAAAGATTGAGGAAAGATGTACACGTTCGTAAGTGCTTGGGTAAGTGCTTTCATGAATCTGGCCCCAGATTCATTCCTAGAGGGACCGATCTCACTTACCTATCCAGCCAAGATGATCTATAGTCCGAGCAAGCGTCATTATTGCTGCGCAAATAATTTCACTAAAGCATCGGAATTCTGACGTTCTTGTCAGAAGAGTTAAAACAGCGACGCATCGGCACAAGTTAAAGCATCGTATTAGTGACGTTCAGGAGACAAATCCCACTGATGATGCGTGACGTCAGCAATAATAGCAACCCGCCATTTGTATACAAATTCATTAGTGATTTTAAATCCGTTTGAATTAAAAACATTAACAGTTACAACCGTGGGATTACCCGCAAGTACCCGCGCGGCCGGGTGGAACGACCCGGCCTCAAGTGCGCCACGTTCGTACGCTCCGTGTACGAACATGCACAATGAGTGCCATTAACTGGAAATGAAAACATGGGAACTGAACGCTGTCCGTAGCAGCACGTTCTCTCGACTAGCCGCTCCGTAACAGATACGACTATTTTGCTTAAACAGCCACTTCTAAACCCAAGCAACCCACCTAACCTATCGAGGCCAGTGCATAGAAAATGTCAATATTATGACGTTATAATTTCTTCCATTACGTCAAATATTTAACGGTTTGGCAGATTAGATACCGCCAGGCGCCGCTCCACAGTGGCTCCCTCTCCCGCTGTTACTCAGTTGATATTTGATAACGGCACACCACTCCTCAAACTTACGACACAACCACTTACGAAACCTGTATATCTTTCCTTAAAAATGGCGGCTTTGTTATATTTATTAAACACTTTACAAGCTCGGAACTCCACATTCGAAGGTTATTATTGTTATAAGCAAACTCGTAGTGGTTCAGAACTCAAACTGTTTAATATAAACAACGCCGCCATGATTGTGGAAAGATGTACAGGTTTCGTAAGTCTGACGTGTCGTGGGCCAGGGCCATTTCTTGAAGAAATGGCCCTGGATTCAGTAAGAAACCTGGACCATTTCTTGAAGACTGGGGCAGTTTAAGAATTTCGTGGGGTTGATTAGGGTTGCAGATCAGCTGGTGGATTAGGGTTGCAGATCAGCTGGTGGATTAGGGTTGCAGATCAGCTGGTGGATTAGGGTTGCAGATCAGCTGGTGGATTAGGGTTGCAGATCAGCTGGTGGATTAGGGTTGCAGATCAGCTGGTGGATTCGTGTTAAACAAGTCGTGTATGAAGGGAGCCGGTCGGCCGAGCGGACAGCACGCTGGACTTGTGATCCTGTGGTCCCGGGTTCGATCCCGGGCGCCGGCGAGAAACAATGGGCAGAGTTTCTTTCACCCTATGCCACTGTTACCTAGCAGTAAAATAGGTACCTGGGTGTTAGTCAGCTGTCACGGGCTGCTTCCTGGGGGTGGAGGCCTGGTCGAGGACCGGGCCGCGGGGACACTAAAAAAAAGCCCCGGCCGAAATCATCTCAAGATCAAGATAACCTCAAGATAGCATGTCCTGAACACGTCTCCACAAGTGCTGCCCAACCAGCCCGGACTTTCACCCAATACATCGCATTTTTTTACCGAATCGTTACAAATGCGACGTATTAATACAAATTAAAGCACCTTAATATTGAAACTGTCTATGCAGCGGCCTTGATAGTTAGGTGGATTTCCTTAATTTATGTTCATGCTAAACAGTTGTGTTTGTTACGGAGAAGTAAACTGAGAGATCGTGCTGTAGCAGCGACACGGAACAATGTCTCTCAGTTTGGTGGTTACACAGCAACGTGTAAACGGCGCCCCATTACGCCCCACGCACAACACTGGCAGTGTAAACACCAACCTGGAGTACATGAGGACACAGCTGATACCCACTGTACCAGGATGTGGTTCACTTGGTAGTGTGACTGTCTGGGGGCACTACCTTGTGTCCTCCTGACTCACCCCGCTCCCATACACGCTGCACTGCCAGAGATACTGGTAGCCCCATACAAGCTGCACTGCCAGAGATACTGGTAGCCCCTATACAAGCTGCACTGTCAGAGATACTGGTAGCCCCATACAAGCTGCACTGTCAGAGATACTGGTAGCCCCATACAAGTTGAACTGTCAGAGATACTGGTAGCCCCTATACAAGCTGCACTGCCAGAGATACTGGTAGCCCCATACAAGCTGCACTGTTAGAGATACTGGTAGCCCCTATA
This sequence comes from Procambarus clarkii, assembly GCF_020424385.1. Taxonomy (NCBI): domain Eukaryota; kingdom Metazoa; phylum Arthropoda; class Malacostraca; order Decapoda; family Cambaridae; genus Procambarus; species Procambarus clarkii. Next base: position 67,151 of record NW_025565678.1, on the reverse strand, counting down.
CAAGCTGCACTGCCAGAGATACTGGTAGCCCCATACAAGCTGCACTGTTAGAGATACTGGTAGCCCCTATACAAGCTGCACTGCCAGAGATACTGGTAGCCCCTATACAACCTGAACTGCCAGAGATACTTGTAGCCTCCATACAAGCTGCACTGCCAGAGATACCTGTAGCCCCATACAAGCTGAACTGCTAGAGAAGCAGAGAGCCGAGTGGTATTCGGGGTGTGACAACGTCTCTCCGTCTGCTGCTTGTGCTACTTGTCCCATACAAGTCTTTGGTTTGACACATTTTATTGTGATAAACAGTGGATCCACAAGTTCCTTTTTTCCCCACTCTACTACTACAAATTCATCTCGTTTATTGATACTTTTTAAACTTCTATGTTCAATATAGTTTCCTAACCGGGGCGTGCTATACGAGTTTGGTAGCTAGTGAATTGTTCTAGTACTTGCACCAAAGATAATACAGTTAACCATGTCACTATAGTACAGTCAACCATGTCACTATAGTACAGTCAACCATGTCACTATAGTGCAGTCAACCATGTCACTATGGTACAGTCAACCATGTCACTATGGTACAGTCAACCATGTCACTATAGTACAGTCAACCATGTCACTATGGTACAGTCAACCATGTCACTATAGTACAGTCAACCATGTCACTATGGTACAGTCAACCATGTCACTATAGTACAGTCAACCGTGTCACTATGGTACAGTCAACCATGTCACTATGGTACAGTCAACCGTGTCACTATGGTACAGTCAACCATGTCACTATAATACAGTCAACCATGTCACTATAGTACAGTCAACCATGTCACTGTGGTACAGTCAACCATGTCACTATAGTACAGTCAACCATGTCACTATAGTACAGTCAACCATGTCACTATAGTACAGTCTACCATGTCACTATAATACAGTCAACCATGTCACTATAGTACAGTCTACCATGTCACTATAATACAGTCAACCATGTCACTATAGTACAGTCAACCATGTCACTATAGTACAGTCTACCATGTCACTATAGTACAGTCTACCATGTCACTATAGTACAGTCAACCATGTCACTATAGTACAGTTAACCATGTCACTATGGTACAGTCAACCATGTCACTATAATACAGTCAACCATGTCACTATAGTACAGTCAACCATGTCACTATAGTACAGTCTACCATGTCACTATAGTACAGTCAACCATGTCACTATAGTACAGTCAACCATGTCACTATAGTACAGTCTACCATGTCACTATAGTACAGTCAACCATGTCACTATAGTACAGTCAACCATGTCACTATAGTACAGTCAACCATGTCACTATAGTACAGTCTACCATGTCACTATAGTACAGTCTACCATGTCACTATAGTACAGTCAACCATGTCACTATAGTACAGTCTACCATGTCACTATAGTACAGTCAACCATGTCACTATAGTACAGTCAACCATGTCACTATAGTACAGTCTACCATGTCACTATAGTACAGTCAACCATGTCACTATAGTACAGTCAACCATGTCACTATAGTACAGTCAACCATGTCACTATAGTACAGTCAACCATGTCACTATAGTACAGTCAACCATGTCACTATAGTACAGTCAACCATGTCACTATAGTACAGTCAACCATGTCACTATAGTACAGTCAACCATGTCACTATATATACTGTATATAGTGTACTGGACCTAGGAATGTTAAGGTTGAGACGTTCTTCCTCGTGCCCAATACATAGGTAGCAGCAGGGGGTGTGAACTATCAGGAGAAAGTGCCAAGCCATTACGACTATGTAGCCCTGGGAAAGGATCAGGATATGAATTTGAGATGGGACGGGAAGCGGGGGTAAGGAATGGTGCCAAACCACTTGGACGGTCGGGGATCGAACGCCGACCTGCATGAAGCGAGACCGTTGGGCTATCGTCCAGCCCAAGTGGTTGGGCAAAGTTAATAGTAAAATAAGTACAGTACTATCATATTGAATGGCTGGGAACGTAAAATGCTACATGCGAAAAGAATTTTCAAATAAGAAAACCTATTTTTTTTTTCACAGGAAGCTTGACAAAGGAAAGAAAATTTCCAAAAACTTTCTGGGTCAAGAAGCCTGAGCTGAAGGAAACTGATGGTATAAAAAATCATATATCCTTGAGGAGACGGATGTCACTGGAGCTACAACTTGAAGGTCTTGGTGGACCTTGTCTGTGAGGTCCAGACTACTCGTGTTGTGTATCACCTACACCGACCAGGGGGGCTAGTTAGTGGTGTGTGGGGTCACCCTTGTTAGTGGTGTGTGGGGTCACCCTTGTTAGTGGGGCGTGGGGTTAGCCTTGTTAGTGGGTGCGTGGGGTCACCCTTGTTAGTGGGGCGTGGGGTTAGCCTTGTTAGTGGGTGCGTGGGGTCACCCTTGTTAGTGGGGCGTGGGGTCATCCTTGTTAGTGGGTGCGTGGGGTCACCCTTGTTAGTGGTGTGTGGGGTCACCCTTGTTAGTGGTGTGTGGGGTCACCCTTGTTAGTGGTGTGTGGGGTCACCCTTGTTAGTGGGGCGTGGGGTTAGCCTTGTTAGTGGTGTGTGGGGTCACCCTTGTTAGTGGTGTGTGGGGTCACCCTTGTTAGTGGGGCGTGGGGTTAGCCTTGTTAGTGGGTGCATGGGGTCACCCTTGTTAGTGGGGCGTGGGGTCACCCTTGTTAGTGGGGCGTGGGGTCACCCTTGTTAGTGGTGTGTGGGGTCACCCTTGTTAGTGGGGCGTGGGGTTAGCCTTGTTAGTGGGTGCGTGGGGTCACCCTTGTTAGTGGGGCGTGGGGTCATCCTTGTTAGTGGGTGCGTGGGGTCACCCTTGTTAGTGGTGTGTGGGGTCACCCTTGTTAGTGGTGTGTGGGGTCACCCTTGTTAGTGGTGTGTGGGGTCACCCTTGTTAGTGGGGCGTGGGGTCACCCTTGTTAGTGGGGCGTGGGGTCACCCTTGTTAGTGGGTGCGTGGGGTCACCCTTGTTAGTGGTGCGTGGGGTCACCCTTGTTAGTGGGGCGTGGGGTCACCCTTGTTAGTGGGTGCGTGGGGTCACCCTTGTTAGTGGGTGCGTGGGGTCACCCTTGTTAGTGGTGCGTGGGGTCACCCTTGTTAGTGGGGCGTGGGGTCACCCTTGTTAGTGGGGGGTGGGGTCACCCTTGTTAGTGGGTGCGTGGGGTCACCCTTGTTAGTGGTGCGTGGGGTCACCCTTGTTAGTGGTGCGTGGGGTCACCCTTGTTAGTGGGGCGTGGGGTCACCCTTGTTAGTGGGGCGTGGGGTCACCCTTGTTAGTGGGGCGTGGGGTCACCCTTGTTAGTGGTGTGTGGGGTCACCCTTGTTAGTGGGGCGTGGGGTCACCCTTGTTAGTGGGGCGTGGGGTCACCCTTGTTAGTGGGGCGTGGGTCACCCTTGTTAGTGGGGCGTGGGGTCACCCTTGTTAGTGGGGCGTGGGGTCACCCTTGTTAGTGGGGCGTGGGGTCACCCTTGTTAGTGGGGCGTGGGGTCACCCTTGTTAGTGGGGCGTGGGGTCACCCTTGTTAGTGGGGCGTGGGGTCACCCTTGTTAGTGGGGCGTGGGGTCACCCTTGTTAGTGGTGTGTGGGGTCACCCTTGTTAGTGGGGCGTGGGGTCACCCTTGTTAGTGGGGCGTGGGGTCACCCTTGTTAGTGGGGCGTGGGGTCACCCTTGTTAGTGAGGCGTGGGGTCACCCTTGTTAGTGAGGGCGTGGGGTCATCCTTGTTAGTGGTGTGTGGGGTCACCCTTGTTAGTGGGGCGTGGGGTCACCCTTGTTAGTGGGGCGTGGGGTCATCCTTGTTAGTGGGGCGTGGGGTCACCCTTGTTAGTGGTGTGTGGGGTCACCCTTGTTAGTGGGGCGTGGGGTCATCCTTGTTAGTGGTGTGTGGGGTCACCCTTGTTAGTGGTGTGTGGGGTCACCCTTGTTAGTGGGGCGTGGGGTCACCCTTGTTAGTGGGGCGTGGGTCACCCTTGTTAGTGGGGCGTGGGGTCACCCTTGTTAGTGGGGCGTGGGGTCACCCTTGTTAGTGGGGCGTGGGGTCACCCTTGTTAGTGGGGCGTGGGGTCACCCTTGTTAGTGGTGTGTGGGGTCACCCTTGTTAGTGGGGCGTGGGGTCACCCTTGTTAGTGGTGTGTGGGGTCACCCTTGTTAGTGGTGTGTGGGGTCACCCTTGTTAGTGGGGCGTGGGGTCACCCTTGTTAGTGGTGTGTGGGGTCACCCTTGTTAGTGGTGTGTGGGGTCACCCTTGTTAGTGGGGCGTGGGGTCACCCTTGTTAGTGGGGCGTGGGGTCATCCTTGTTAGTGGGGCGTGGGGTCACCCTTGTTAGTGGTGTGTGGGGTCACCCTTGTTAGTGGGGCGTGGGGTCACCCTTGTTAGTGGTGTGTGGGGTCACCCTTGTTAGTGGTGTGTGGGGTCACCCTTGTTAGTGGGGCGTGGGGTCACCCTTGTTAGTGGGGCGTGGGGTCACCCTTGTTAGTGGGGCGTGGGGTCACCCTTGTTAGTGGTGTGTGGGGTCACCCTTGTTAGTGGGGCGTGGGGTCACCCTGTAAGTGGGGCGTGGGGTCACCCTTGTTAGTGGGGCGTGGGGTCACCCTTGTTAGTGGTGTGTGGGGTCACCCT